>PVIU01002400.1:0-175006 GCA_004026605.1 Ondatra zibethicus
GTCCACAACCCCCTCTCCTATGCAGAGTCAGTCCACAACCCCCTCTCCTATGCAGAGTCAGTCCACAACCCCCTCTCCTATGCAGAGTCAGTCCACAACCCCCTCTCCTATGCAGAGTCAGTCCACAACCCCCTCTCCTATGCAGAGTCCGTCCACAACCCCCTCTCCTATGCAGAGTCCGTCCACAACCCCCTCTCCTATGCAGAGTCCATCCACAACCCCCTCTCCTATGCATAGTCAATCCACAACCCCCTCTCCTATGCAGAGTCAGTTCACAACCCCATCTCTCCTCCCAAGTCTATCTCTCTCTCCGGAAAAAATAAATCAGTAAATAAAATAACAGGGTCCCAAAAGTCCTCATCCAAACCACATCCACTTTGCTCCAACGGAAATGGGGAGTGAGGGTTGTGCTGGCTGCTGGGGAAAGGATGGAGATTATTAGCATCTTCTAAAAAGCTGTGCCTTTCTATAATCCTGTTCACTCTTCTGTTTCTGTGATCATCCCTGCTCAAGCCAGTTTGTGAATTTACTCACACTGGGGAGAAGAAATTGAACCTTACAGACAAAAGTTTCCAAACCAGAGAGGGGACAAAGATCAAGTATAACATTCTCATCCCCCTTCCCACTCCAGCCACTGGCAGCCCTGGGCCTTGGTCGTGTGCTCTACCTACTCTGAGAAAAAGCCCCGAGCTTCAAGTTCTGACGCCAAATTATTCAGAGGCACAATCCTGTACACCTCTGCCCCAGAGGGCTCACGGCCCAAGGCCTGCTACATAAAGTCCTGGTGAGAAGCTAGTAAACAAAGCACCTGTCTAGCTCTAGCAATTTTCTTCCCCTGCCCCATGTTTCTGTTTGTTTATATATACAGGCATTACACATTTTCTATTTATATAGTCATAAATTTTAATAAAGGAGTTGGTTCACAGTTATGACAAAAATGTTCTAATGACATCCATTTAAATCCAGTCTCTTGGCAGTGTTCTAGGTCTCTCCAGAGTTTGCAGTCTCAAAGACGTCACCTTCATCAAAACTATTGAGCCCAGTCAAAAGCCTTCCTCTAGTGAGTAAGTCACGCTGCTGTCAATCACCCGTAGCATCTTCCGATACGCCAAACCTCCCAGCCCACGACAGAGTCAGTGGCGTTTCCCATTACATCACTGTTCTTCACAAGATAACTCTGACAGACATCTAGCCTTCCCAGTTACATGGCAAGCCACTTCCCCACAACTCTTTCCTGTCTCCTCTCTCCCCTTCTCTGTCCATATCGAACTCTCTGTAGGTCTCTAAATACATCTGCCCTTCCCCTCCACCTGGCCTCTATCCAGGGATGATCCTGACTCTTCATCCTCTTTCTCTGTACATGTTTGAAAACCAATCTGAAATGCATCTTATTTCTGAATCTAATCACTGGCCACAGAAAGAAGCCATCACTCCCATCTCAGAGTTTCTGGATCCCTTGAAACCTGGGTTCACTATGATTTACACCACAACCTCTGGTAAACATGGCTTTTAGCAACTTGAGGTGTGCAGGTTCAGACTGTCTGTTTACATCTTCAGGGATACCAGGGCTTAGCCCAGACTCGGCTGAGAATGTGCTCAATAAACACAGGAGGAATAGACAGAGATACCTTTCTGTGCTTTAATGAGCTGCTTCCCAATTTCTAGAGTCACGTAGGCTGTGCCATTGAGAACAATGTCAGTTATGGTCTTCCAAGCATTAGGAGACAGTCTTTCACTGGGAGAAGCAAAGTTCCCTGCTGCGTTGTTTATCACCACCTAAAATAAATAAAGCAAAAGTGATGTGGGATCCCCCTCTGTATGCTGTGAATATGTTTTATTACTATTGGTTAATAAAGAAGCTGCTTTGGGCCTATGGCAGCACAGAATAAAGCGAGGTGAGAATTCCAAGCAGAGATAGAGGAGGAAAGAAAGCCAAGTCAGGGAGACGCCATGTAGCTGCCTAAGGAGAAAGATGCCTGCCTTGGAACCTTACCGGTAAACCACGAGCCTCATGGTAAAATACAAAATAATAGGAATGGGTTAATTTAAGATGTAAGAGTTAGTTAATAAGAAGCCTGAGCTAATAGGCTGAGCAGTGTTTTAATTAATACAGTTTCTGTGTAATTATTTTGGGTCTGGGCATCTGGGAAATGAACAAGCGGCCTCCAACTACAGCAAAGCATTAGAAAGTATATCTGAACGTCCCAGTCAGCGATGAAGCAATCCCGTGAGATTTACTTGATTTTATGTTTTTTGAGTCTGTAGAAACGACCTGTAATTTCCTAATCTCAGACTCCCTGAGTCCTATCTTTAAATTAGCATAGACTTTAGAGACAAGGGACGTAGGGAAGGGTGTGTCCCATGTCACTACACTTTGCTTCACTATTCATAGGAGGCCTTTGGGGCAGCTGTGCTGGTTCGGACTGGTAATGACAGCATCAGGAAAGATAAGACAAGAGGACTGAGAAAATGAAAAGCCAGCCTGGGATACACACAAAGTTCAGGCCAGCATGGGCTTCATGGAGAGGAAATTCCTGTCTCAACCTCCACCCACATACGAAATCCCCAGAACAAAGCCTTTTAAGTTACGCTGTCCTCTAATTTTCGGTAGTGGACTTCTTCACTGCTGGTCATTCCCTCCCTCCCAGGGAGCAGTCTGCTGGGCTCTGCAGTACTTCAGGACTACAGGGCTCTCTGAAATAGCTTTTATCAGAGAAAAGTGTTCTCTTTGAGACAGTGGGAGGAAATAGCTTTTCTCTAATCAAGTAACAGCAAAGTAGTCATTACCTCTAAGATCTAGATAGCAGAAATGTGGGATTCCTCATGACTTCCCCATTTTGTGCCAATCTCCTCCGCTGAGAGACGCTGATCGTTATTGGGAAAAGCAAACCCAATTAATCAGCTACGACTCTACTCTTGTTACTGTATAATCTCATTAAATAAAGTGAAATCAAGTTTGTTCCACAGTTACAAATGTGTTCTCTAGGTAGTCCCGCAGGGTGAAGGGAGAGCAGTCCACTTAATCTTAGCTCGGCTTTAAGCCCAGCGTTTCCCACCCCGGCCCTCTCTGACATCAACAGCTCATTCCCTCTGTGTGTCCCGGTGGTGTTCTCATGGGGCTTTGGAAAGCTTCAGTCCCATGATGCTTACATCAGGAAGCCCGGCCACTTGGATCAGCTCCAACACGGTGTTGTGCACCATCTCAGGATCCCGTACATCACACCGGATTGCGTGCACCTGCACAATGAACGAGAGCAGACGAACTCAGACATTTCCAGGCTTCCTAAACCAAAACTACAAAGAAACTATGGAAACGTTATCATCCTCATATCAGATTTAAAGAGCTGCTTTTCCGTCTACCTTATTCCCAGTTTGAGAAGAAATCTCTTCTGCAGTAGCTTTCAAAACATCAATATTCCTAGAAATAAACACAGGGAACACCTCATGAGTTCTAAGATGCTCTCATACTTTCCTTTTAAGTTTCTAAGTTAAAGAACACAGAGAAGTGGCAGTTTAAAGAAAAGCATTTCTGTTAAAGTGTGAAATTTGTACTTACAGAAAAATCAAGTTGATTTCATTTTTTAAAGTATAAAGCAAAAAAATATACAAAAAAGTTGAAATAATTTTCATATATCTGAAACTAGTTCACAGAATTATTCCCAACTTTAGATCTTTATATTTCAAATTATGTGGAGGGTTTTGGTTTGGTTTGGAAACAGGAACTCAGGAAGTCCAGACCAGTCTCCAATTCTCTATGCACTAGACAGTGACCTTAAATTCCTCAACCTCCTGCCTCTACCTCCCATGGGCTAGGGTTAAGGTACGTGCAGTCACACCTGCTTGCTTATCCATTTAAATTGTTTCCTTGATTAGAATCATTATGTTCATTCTTCAACCAAAGAAATGTATCACAGTTATGGTCCACACAGGTTTCAGATTAATTTTATGAGTTTGGATAACCCTGTGTTCAATCTTATATCCTTGAAAGAAACACAAAACACAAACTATGAATGTGAACTATTTAGCATTAAAGTGAAAGAGATATTTTAAAACTCTCAAAAATATGACCTTAAGAGCATAGTGAATGTTCTAGCCAATTTACATCTGTGAAGTGACTATTGGGAAAAGTTCTTAAAGGTCCAGATTTCATAGTAGTATGGTATACTAGACTTTTTCTTTTTCTTTTGGGCCACCAATGAGCTCCCAAATCATGACATGGAGACTTATTACTAGTTATGAATGCTCAGCCTTAGCTTAGGCTAGTTTCTTGCTAGCTCTTATAACTTAACCTGTTTCTCTTCATTCTTTTCATGTACATTTTGCCTCGGGACTTTTAATCTTTCTTTCTGTATATCTTACTTTCCTGCTGTGTCCATGGCTGGTCGGCTGGCAACTTCCTGGCTTCTGGCCCAGGGCAAGGGCATGTCCCTCCCTTTCTCCCTCATTCTCTCCTTTTTCTCTCAAGTCTAGATTTCTCTTCCTACTTTTTCTTTCTGCCTGCCAGCCCTACCTATCCTTTCTCTGCCTAGCTAATGGCCATCCAGCTCTTTATTAGACCAATCAGGTGCCTTAGGCAGGCAAGGTGAAAGAATAACACACCTTTACATAATTAAACAAAGGCAGCATAAACAAATGTAACATATCTTTATATAATTAAACAAAAGCAGCATAAACAAATGTAACACATCTTTATAAAATTAAACAAATTCAGCATAAACAAATGTAACACATCTTTATATAATTAAACAAGTGCAGCATAAATAAATGTAACACATCTTTACATTGTTAACAAAGATAGCATAAACAAATTAAACACACCTTCACATAGTCCAGCAATATTCCACAACTTAAACAAATGAAACACATCTTTGCCTAGTTAAACAAATAGTCCATAGAAAAATGGTACCAGGATATACCTACCTAAGAACTTGTGCCTGTGTGATTTTATGTCCACCACAATATGTATTTTGAAATTCTTGTATACCTTAAAGCAACCATAAGGGTTGAATTCATTATTCTGGCATGAATGTTAATCACCAATTGAATTAGTAAGAAAGATAAGGAACCCAACAGAAATCAAAACCACCTAAATGTGGTCCTTTAGAACCTCGCCTTCATATTCAGAAAGCGAAAACCGCAAACGGCAGCAGTTTCCCAATCGCTGCTATTTTTACATCTCAAATTGCAACTAGATATTTCCAGGAAGATGTTTTCAATCAATCTACAGAATGTTTTATGGAAGATGAAATCAAATAGCCCTGGAATGCTGTTTTTAATACTGTGGCACAGATGGTTTCTTCACAGACCCTCAAGTGACACTTACCTGCTGGCTATCACACACTGGGCACCCAGGCTGGACAGAAAAGTTGTCATTGCCTTGCCAAGGCCAGTGCCTCCCCCGGTAATGAAAGCTACTTTTCCTTGAAAAGTATTAGGTGGCAGCATAGGCTTTAAACGGGGCTGGAAGAATTTAGACTGCGGAGCATCAATGCTTTGATACAGTGTTTTTGTCCCATAACTGAAAAACTAAAAGGAAAAAAATGAGTTGATACCTGTATATTTACAAAAGAGACAAAATCTTCTAACTATCCATCATTATTGCATTTAAGTATTTTTCTGAATAATTAAATATACTAAGTGAATATAATTATTAAGTACTATAATGAGGTGATTTAAAAATCATGGACTCCAGGGCAGAGACAACACATAAAAGAAATTCCTCCATAGTCATATAACCATAAGCAAGGTTTTAAACCTCCTTTTGTCTCCGTTTCTTCATTCATAAAATGAGACCAACAAAAGCATGTCCATGGAACATTGTTAGGATGTTGGTGTAGGAGGTCTCGCTCCTCATACTACAGGATGTCACTAGTCCTCGTTAGTAAAATAAACACAGTAGTACTTAGAGAAAGGAAGTTGCAGTAGACAGTGCATAGTGCTCTGGAGTAAATAGTGGCATTATCTTTGCAGATGTGATGTTTACATTCAAGTATAAAAGGTCATACAGCTTGCCAGGCAGGGGTGGCACACGCCTGTAATCCCAGCACCTGGGAGACAGAGGCAGGTGGATCTCTGAGTTCCAGGAGAGCCAGGGCTACACAGAAAAACCCTGCCTTGAAAAACAAAAAAAGCCAGGTAAGTAGCCCACACCTGTAATCATGGCCATTCGGGAGGTGGAGGCAGGAGAATCACAAGTTCAAGGACAACCCATCAACCAAAAGAGAAGAACTTAGATGCAAGCCCCGTTCTGTTGAATTGCTGAAGACAGTTATTTTAAAATTCCTACTCCAGCTATATTTAGAAGGAAGAGTAAGTAAATAATTCAATTCAACTCAAAACATATTTCTTTTGCTTAGTTTTATATTTCACAGTTTAAAAATCAAATACTTGTGAAAAGAACTACTATTCTCACACATTGTAATTATAAAAACAAACTTTAAGTTTGGCTCGAGTGGTTAAGAGCACTGGCTTCTCTTCCAAAGGACCTGGGTTTAATTCCCATCTTACACCTGTCTGTAAGTCTAATTCCATGGTTTCTGACACCTTCACACAGACATACATGCAGGCAAAACATTAGTGAACAGAAAATAAAAGCAAATTTTAAAAAACACATACAGAAAAGTCAAGCTTCATTTAGTGGTTGCTATGGTCTACAATTAGATAACAAACCGTGTAATCACCAGACTTGAAATCGCTATTACTTTTACCCTACTGCCTAGCAAAGACTCACAGAGGTTATGAACATTGACAATGTTGCAGGACCAAATTCAAACACAGGCTGGCAGGCTCTGGAGCCTGCTCCTATAACACCCGGGCACACTCCTCTGGCTTTCCTCTAAGTTTCTCTTAAGATTCACTAATACACCAGGGAGGGACGTGACATTTCCCCATCAGATAGGCCTTGTTGGCAAGATCAAAATTCTAGATCTATCATTGCCTGCTAGAGTCTTTCTGCACGATACATAACTGTAACCAGTTGACCCATGGTATCTACAAATTCACCCCCAAAGAAATAATTAGAATTGTGAGCAGAATAAAATCAGGTTGTTCAACTGAATTTATACAAGACAGCACTTATTATGTGATATTAAGTCAATATATTATTATATTCATATATATTGTATTAATATTTATGATTTTTAATTACAAATAAGAATCAGACACTAAGAGAGACTTACATAGATCTAATCTACATGGGAAGTAGAAAAAGACAAGATCTCCTGAGGAAATTGGGAGCATGGGGACCTTGGGAGAGGATTGAAGGGAGGAGGGGAGAGGCAGGGAGGGGAGCAGAGAAAAATGTAGAGCTCAATAAAAATCAATTAAAAAAAAACAAATAAGAATCAATGTTTAGGAGTGAGGATGTAGCTCCAGTGTCAGAGTACTGCCTTGTTCGTGTAAAACCCTGGATTCAATGCCCAGCACTATACAAAAAACTGGGTTTGATAGTGTACACTTGTAATCAAGGTACCACTGAGGTGGAGGCTTAAGGATAAAAAGTGCAGGGTCATCTTCAAATACATAGCAAGTCTGAAGCCACCTGGTCTCCATAAAAATACGGTTAGGACACAGACAAGAAGGGAACAACAGTAAGTGGCAAACTGTGCACCACCTGCCCATGCAGCCTGCAGACAACAGCTACAGTGTAGATTCTGCTGTCATGCTCATTTTGCAGATTAAGAGGTTGATACTCTAAAAGGCCAAATGATCTACTTTTTAAAATAACAGTAAGGGAGCTGGAGAGATTATTCAGTAGTTAAGTTTATTTACTGTACCCCAAAGAACCTAAGTTCGGTTCTAGCACTCAACATCATTCGACTCCTAACCACCTGTAACCCCAACTCCAAGCAACCGTCTCTGCATGAGCTCCCCTAATACATGGCATACAGTCAACAATGCATAAATAAAACTTTTAAAAGTAATAAGTCTATAATAAATAAAATCAGAAGAAGTGAAGACGACTCAAACCCAAGATGTGTCTGGCTTCAGAGCATCCCTGTACTTGGTTATTATCACTAAGGGATGGGGTTATGAATAACTTTTCTTTCCCCAAATCTACTGAGCAAATGCAATCTTATTTCATAACCAGGAAAAGTCATCACCCAAAGTCAGCGTCTGCAAATCTGGTGATGTCTCATCTTCTTCATCATAATTCTATCATCATATTGACAACGCTTGTTTCCCCCCCCCGGGATCCTTTTGCTGTGACAGAACGATCCAAGCAACCTGCAGTTATCTTTTTCTTCATAAATGGCACATTTGCTTAAGACTTCCATCCACCTCCACAACGACTCCATCAAGATGACGAATCGGGAAATCGGCACAAGTGGGCTGGCAAATTTGTCACTATCTGAGAATAATGAGAAAATGTACTGCAGTGTTCGAAAGGCTCTACCGTGAATTTTTATTTATTTGGGGATTAATTTGTAGAGCAGATTTGTGAAGGATAATATTATTTTTACAAAAGCATCTAAAATATATTTAAAAGCATTTACCAGCCTTCCAACTGGCAAAGGAAGCATACAAAGGTAAAAGGGTGTTGTATGAACATTAGCCGTCCTACTATGTTAATGAAGCATAATTACAAGTCTTAGTAAATTCATGTGACCTGACTGATAATAATCTTAGGAATTCCTTTCCTACCACTGCAAGGGAAAACACTGACTTGCTATTGTAATTGACACCATCCTCTGATGACTGACAGCATGTGTGTGGGCATGAAGTCAGTCACTTCTTGGCCTAATCACAAGTTGTCTATTGAGACTCACAAAGGGACCAGGTCTCACAGGACCACGGTGTGACCAGGCCTCTTTCTACAAAGAAAAGTGAATGGGACATAAATAGGCCTTGAGTGATCTTCAGATCTTGCACTGTGATTTTTCTACATGTGGCTTATTTAGAATTGAGGGTTTTTTTTCCTTCTTACAAACAATACCTTTCTCATCAGCATTGGTTTCCTTGTAGATCCAAAGACCCTGAACTTTTAAAAACTCCCTAAAGTCTTCACATTTGGGAAATGCCAGCTTATTAGTTTAAGCTCTAAGTCTGTCTTGGGAAGATCAGTTCTCACCTCCTCCCACTTCCGTATGCAGCAGCCTCCCTTACCACACCCAGTGTGTGCACCAGGGGTGATCACACTTATCCTCACAATGGCAATTCTGAAAAAGTATTGTCTTTGTCCTTTCCCTAAGGGATTAAAAACCATAGGTGAGATTCATACCTGAACTGTTTAATGATTTTTGCTAGCCTATAGTAAGTAGGTTAGCTAAAATATGCATGCGTTGGTAATCTTAGGCCAAATGTGTATTATGAAGGTAGCATCAAGTCTTGAAACTTTGAGTCAACATCAAGAAGAATTCATATAAAACTCAGAAGTCATGCAAAGGTATGTACAGCCCTTATCCACGCCCACCTGTGGTAAGTTTTTCTGTCTGTCCAGCCTCTAGTCTTATGGGCTAAGTGCGTCCCTTTCACTGGGTGGCCTTTTTCATTTACAGGGCCTTCAAGGATCTGAGGCATTTGAGAGATGACCCCTTGTCTAAACAAAACCTTAGCATCAATACAAGAAGTGAGACAAATTTGAGATTTTTGTAGAGGATGTTATTGATGTTGTTTTGCTTTTTGCACCACAAATAAGTTTCTGGCAGTCTATGTAAAATAAATATCTTTTAAAACTAATATTTAAAGATGCTAGATTACTTTAGGAAAACTCAGTTTCAAATCTGTAAAATTCATCAAGCAATAGATTTTCACAGGGAAGTTGTAAGACTGAATGGCTCAATATTTAATAACTATTGTCTCAGCTATTTCGCCGCCAACATCAAGGCTGTTGATGAAGCCTCCACAATCAAACCGCATACCTTACACATCCAGAATCAAAAAGACAAAACAACACACTTCAATTTTGCCTCTCTCTCTCCCCTCCGTGTGTGTGTGTGAATTCGAGAGAGAGTGCACATGTGTGTGCCAGAGATCAACTATGAATATCGTTCCTCAGTTGTTGTCCACCATGTTCTTTGGAACAGTGTGCATCATTGACCTGTAAATTGTTACTTGGGCTACACTGGATGGCCAGCATGTCCCAGGAGTCCTCCCACCTCAGCCTCCCCAACACTGGGATTGTATGGACTACCTGACCCAGTTTTACATGGGTTCTGGGGACTGTACTCAGGTCTTTGAAGCCAGCCACATAGTAGGGGGACCACAGCTTGCTTTTCTAAAGCTATCTCATACCAGCTTCAACAATAAAATCTATACTTACTATTGCTGCAGCATTCCTAAAGCTTTCCAAGAACTTTCACCGCCTAGCCTTTGCTCTGTTTCTTTCTATAACCTGAACTACTCTTTTCAACTTAGTAGAATCGCCAGTCAAAACCAAGTAAAAGTGTCAACATTTCCCCTCCCACTGGTGCCTACTTCTCTGGAGAGCAATTTGGCAACACGGATCACAATGTTACATGTAATACCCTTAGAAGGAGTTACTTGACTTTCAAAAATTTATCCACTTATTAGGTAGATAGTGAAGAAGGGGCATTCTGTTCATAGACAAGCATTAAGGACCAAAAGGTGTAGTTCAGTGGTAGAGCATTTGCATAGCATGCTCAAGGCCTTGAGTTCTAGTGCCAGCATTGAAAACAAATTATATCCTATTTTACTTTTTACAAAAGTTGATGAGACTATCATAAAATTTATATGGAACTACAACAGGCTCAAAATAGACAAAGCCATTCATAAAGTATGGACCTACTACCCACTGAAAGAAGGATACACATGCTGAAGGCAAACGTTGCCAAAGTTTGTCCATTCGCTCAGCAATGCCTGTTGAATACCAACAGGGTGTGTTAAGTGAAGGGCACAAAGACAGCAACACAGGATCTCCACCGTATTTCTCAGAAGACGCTATCTTCCTATGTGTTGACACAAATCCAAAAGCTCCTGGACCGCTCCACAAGAAACTACTCATTGTAGTCAACTATCAGAAACAGACTAACTAACGAGATAGACACAGGGTAATACTGTTTGAGCATTCCACACTCGTTAGATGGTATTTCATTTGAATATCTAACAAACAATTGAATCATATGTGCAAGCATACAATACAAGAAGGTCTGAACACCTTCTAAAACAAGCAACACAGAAACAGTTCGTAAAGACGCCACCTTATTTGAAGTACTCTACCTTTATTTACCACTTAGCTATGAGTTCCATGGTAGACAATGAACTTCTGCCATGGTTGTTTCAGGGAGAGGGGCAGGGGCTGAGAGTTTGCTGGTTTGTGTCGGGTGAGTATTTTTAGAGACAATTTACTCTTTTCAGATTCACACCAAAGTAGGAGTTTGTACAGATTGCTCACTGTCATATAACATCCATTTGGTAAAACTGGCCCACCATATATTTCAAAAGATGTGAAAATGTGTATCTTTATGCTTCCGAAGCACTCCCTGTATTATCTGCATATAATGATACTTCCACCAATGCTTGTAATTTTTGTTCATGCTAAATTGCTAAAACATTCTTGTCTGTGCCAGCCACATGTTCTTTTAGTGTCCAGACAACCTTTTCAGTATAGCACCTACGGTTCTAAGCAGGAGGGGCGGCTCTTCTGCATGTTCTGGTGTAGGAAGCAAGGTTCTTAGAGAGCAAGAATTGACCCTTGACCCAGCACCCTGAATGCCAACTATGAGCCTACATTTAGTAAAGAACTAAATGGCCCAAACTCTGTGACCCCCAGCTCTTCATAGGCTAGGCGAAGCGCGCTCTGTATCTGTGTCCCATTGAACATCCCTACCCATTCTATCACTTAGAACAGAGCACTGCAGAGTGCCAGGATGCTGAGCTTCTGGGGAGCTCTGATCTTGTTGCCACAGCAACTAGCCTGGACATAAAAGAAAATGCATTGCTGGACTCCAAGCTCCGCAGGCTAGGCTGAATCATGCAGCTGCCAGGAGCAAAGCAGAAATTTCCTTTCTGAGTAATGACACATCTCATAGCAATGAACCAAAGTCCTGGGGAAAGTCATTACTCTGCACAACAGGGTGTGCGTCTACCGTTATGACAGCTCTTATCTGTCTGCAGTTACATGCAGACCACGATGTTTCCCAGCGCTGCATAAGAAAGGAAAATGAAACCAGACGAATTAGGGAGCGGTCGGAGGTGCTCTACTGGAATCTTCATGCCTACCTTCCCTTGAGACAACTGTTCTTGACTCCTTATTACTTTAGCCAAGAGTAACATGACTCTCATTATTGAACCAACAATCAGAATCTCTGGTTTAAACTATTCTAGGCAATGACAACATAGCAGTGGCCAAAACCAGAAAAGATACACTATTCTATCCTTGGTGAGATTAAATTTTGGGGAAAGGGATGAACAAATTAAGAGAAATATATACAGTATATTAAACCTTGGTGTATGTTACAGGATAGCATAGAATGGAGGTAGGATATTGCCGGGTAGAAGGGGGTCAGGGCTGCACCCAGAGTGCCTGTGGACTCTGTAGTGGGGCTATCTAAGGCATAGCAAGTGTTTGCAACGGGAGAATCAAAGTCAGGTCAAAAGGAAAGCGCAGCACCGTTTCCTGCTCCCAGCAATGGGGAACGTGTCTGGGCTCACACTGCCTCCCCTCCATCCACTGCTCATGCCCCACAGTCTCCGGCCTCCAGCATCTGCTCAGCCCAGCCCTCTCAGTGTAGTTCTCCTGAGATCTCAGGAAAGGACCACAGTCCTTTTCTCCTTGGCTTCTCCAATGTCTTCCCAAGCTGCACAAAGTGAAGAGGAACCAGCTTCACACAGCACCGTCAGTCCTCTGGGCCCTCACCCCGCCTTATCTCCCTTTAAACTGACTCTCAGGGTAAGAAGGGCTGAGATTCTCCCCCCCCCCAAGAAAAGACTGTTCACTGCCTCCTTTTCTTTCATGAATTCCTTCCAACCATCATTCCAACCCAGCCCCAGAGTGCTGGCACCTCCCTCGACTGAAGTAACACCTCATCTCCACACAGGTGATGTGGGAGTCCCCTCTGTGTGCTGTGATTACCATTAATGAATAAAGAAACTGCCTAGGCCTGTTGATAGGGCAGAACTTAGGTAGGCAGGGAAGACTACTAAATGCTGGGAGAAAGAAGGGCAGAGTCAGAGACGCCATGGACTTGCTGGAGACAGACATGCTGAAACTTGCTGGTAGGCCACAACCTCGTGGTGATGCACAGATTAATAGAAATGGGTTAAATTCAGATGTAAGAGTTAGCCAATAAGAAGTTAGAGCTAATGGGCCAAGCAGTGATTTAATTAATATAGTTTCTGTGTGATTATTTCGGGTGTAAGCTAGCCGGGTGGCCAGGAAGAACAATCAGCCCCCTCCCTCTAACACGCAGGTAACTTAACTACATAGAGTTGGGGGTGGGAGGGTCTGCTCACTTTTCAGGAATGACAGCTAAACTCTTACCCACCCTCCAATGCCCACACAGTGACTGTTTTCTTTGCCAGCATAACCTCAGGGGCTGAAGAGAAAACCGAGCTTCATCATCACCACACAACACATTCAAACTCTCAGGTCCACCCCGTCAGCACAGCTACCAATGCCGCCTTCAGGTCATCCCTTCTACCCTGACTTCCGGTTTCCTTCTGTCTTATTTTATCTCAGTGACGCTGCCTTCCCCTTCACAGTGTTGATGGCACCTGACGACCCCCTCCGAGCAGCCCAATCTTCCTTCCTTCCCCTCAGCCCCTAGCCCTTCCCTAGGCCCCTCAGTCTACCTCCTGGACTCCGTATTCCGCTTCCAGTCTCTACATCCACAGCCACCCATTTCCTGGCACAGCATCACCTCCCCTCTGGGAAGATTAGCCAAGGCTGACGATTGGCCTCCACTTTTGTCGCCGCTCCCCCACTGCCTTCGGAAGAAGCTCCAAGTCCTTTAAGAGAGCCACAGTTGCCCGGTACCTATCAGCTACCTCTTCACACTACACCAATCTCCTCCATTCTGAACCCACACACAAGCTAGAACATTAAGGCATTTCGGGGCTGTTTCGAAACTCCCTTCTGCTCTTAGCACACAGTTTCTGCAGGGCTGCTTTATTTGTCTGGTAAACTGTGAAGATAATTATTAAGCAGAAACTTCTATGACCTACCTCTTCTTGGGACCTCACTGCCTCATTGGGTAGCACTGGAACCCCATCCCGAGGTGGTAGGTATGCCTGATTTGGGAAGCCTAGTCAGCAGGCATAGCAGATCTTAGAAAAAACCCTAAACTCAAAAAAGAGATACTCACAGATGCAAGATGCACGTGACTATAAACCTAGCACTCTCAAGTGTTAGACAGGAGAATCTCTATGAATCTGAGGCTACTTTGGACCACACAGCAAAAGCCAACCCCCAAAACTATTAAACATGAGGGCTGGAAAGATGGTGCAGCATAAAGAGACGTCGAAGGCCTGGATTTGGTTCCCTGCACCTGATCGATGACTGGAACCATCTGTAACTCCAGTCATAGCAAAACCAACGGCCTCTTCTGGCCTCTGTAGGCACCAGGAATGCATCTGGAGCATAGACATACATGAAGTTAAGACATTCATACACATGAAATAAAGATAAATAAGCATTTAAAATTAACAAACAAAAAGCAGTGATATTTGGGGGGGTTGTGTTCTTCAGAATGGAAGAAAGAGACAGCATTTCTACTGAAGCTCCCCAACATCAAGGACACCAAGCTCTAACATGGACTGGATCTTACCATGATGTCCTTAGACCAAGATCAGGACCCTCCTGTACTTCTTTTCACATCCTACGGCACAAACTACACTACATCAGATCATTTGAACTTGCAGGAATGGTCAAAGACCTTTCCCTTGTTGATACATACTATTCTTCAGGATGAAACTATCTTTTTATGTTCTTTAATTTATGTGTGTGTTTACATGTGCATGCTGTAGGACAACGGTCTGTACCCTGTCAATTATATTTTAAATAAACACTGATTGGCCAGTAGCCGGGCAGGAAATCACTGGCCTGAAACAATCTGACCTCTGATTCAAAAGCCAGTTCCAGGACCCTCCTCCTCCAGGCAGCCTTCTCTGCCTGTGTGCATTCATGAATTGTAATTCACCTGGTTTTCAGTCTGTTGGAGTTGCTGGTAACTCATTATCACTTCCCACACATTTTTGGTGTGAACCACATGGTGTGTTTTCCAGTTCCACTACATGCTGTGCACAATCACTCAGGTTGCATGCTCTTCCAGTGTTTACTCTGTGCCAGGCCCTGTACTGTGCACAATCACTCAGGTTGCATGCTTTCCCGTGTTTACTCTGTGCCAGGCCCTGTGCTGTGCACTATCACTCGGGTAGCATGTTCCTCCCGTGTTTACTCTGTGAGATGAAAGCTAAAGGTCATGCAGGGAGCACCAACGAGCAGGAGTCTACAAACATGAACAATTTTTACACTTTCACTGAGGAAATTTAACCTTACTACAAGACACAACAGCACTGCCTCCTATTCCAATTCATTGTTACACCCACTCTCCTTGCACCAAAGGTATTTCACAGCCTAATCATGAGTTACTAACCATGGTTCCATAAACATAAATGAATCTATTTCCACACTGAATGCATGCTTCCCTTTCAACCAGGGAGTCTCTCTGAAGAGAGCCCAACAATTACATTTCATGGTAAACAAATGATTAAATTAAATGTTTTCTCTGGAGAATGAAACAAAAACTAAGAGCAAGGCCCTTTTTTTTCTTTTTTAATCTCAAAGACACAGCCCTCGGCCAAGCTATTTATCGGATTGAATTGAGGCCCACCTAGGTCAAGGTTCAAACTAAAATAGTGTTCACAGATAGATTATGGCAATGGAAACATTTGTCTCACACAAAAGGTTTGAACTAAAATATCTTATTTTTACTCTCAAAAACATGCTGTTTCTTGGCAGCTCCCAGTCCACAGAGGTTGTCCTTCCTCCCCCACAGGATTCAAACTTCAGCCTTCCTGTGTCAAGGAGACAGGCACCTCTACTAACTCAGAACCTTTGGGGGGGTTGTTTGTTTGTTTGCTTGCTTGCTTGCTTTGCTTTGTTTTGTTTTGTTTTGTTTTGAGACAGGGTTTTTTTTCTGCCGCCCTAGCTGTCTCTCACTGTGTGAACCAGAATGGCCTCGAACTCAGAGATCCGCCTGATTCTGCCTCCCACTTGCTGGGCTTCTGGTCCATGACTGCGGTGCTGCAATCCTAACAACATAGCTGAAGGAACAAAAAGGATCGATCGGTTCTCGGGAAAGGAACATTGGGTTCTGTTGGTCTTTACAATAATGTGTTGTCTTTAAACATAACTCTAGCAGTGCACAGACCACTTTCCAGAAGATTCCCTGAGTTGAAGAAATCAGCACACCTACTCCTTCCTTCACTTTAGGAGTCCCCTCCGGTCTGCCTCTGACCCCCATTCTCCCGGGATCCTTGCTTCTCTGCACCCCTGGGGCTCCTGGCCTTTCCCACCTTCACTTTAGGGGACCCTTCGAGCCTGCGTCTGACCCCCATTCTCCCGGGATTCTTGCTTCTCTGCACCCCTGGGGCTCCCGGCCTTTCCCACCTCGCTGCCCCCACAATTTTCTAATTGTGGTCTTTCATACCACCCCACAATTTTCTAAAGCGAACACTACAGGCCAGTCTATCGCTCATAAAGGGAGTATGAGGTTTTCTACTTGGATAGGGAAATTCTGCTTTTTAACCTAGTTAGAGGCAAGGATTGCCATGAAATACTGCTTTTTTTTTTTCTTCCTCGTCCTTTTCCTCCCCAATTTTTTCACTTTTATTTCATTTGCCTTGCAGACTTGGTGGGAAAACGTTGACAAGCGAAACAATATAAGCTTGAGAGAAACACAAGTGGATTCCACAGGGCTAGAAAGTGACTCTAAACGTGGCTTAGGTTTTGACTTTTTTCAAAGTACTGTACTACACTGTGCTGGTTTATTTGGGGGAGAAGAGGCCTAAGCCTGAACAGTTAGACCCTGGGATCCGACGGTAGACGGTGAGAACCAACTGCCACAAGGCTTTGACTTTTTGTTTATTTCATTTTTCTATGTGCATTTGCTTTGTGAAATTTATTATACAAATGAAGTTATTCCTGTCACAACCCACAAAACAAGGCACTGAGGTAGGGTTGGGGGGGGGCTGTGAAAGGCTAACACTGCTCAGGGGAAGCTTCTTCAGCAAGGGAACCAACCTGCTAACCTCCTCTCTTCCCTCCCATGGCACTGGCAGCCAGGCCCTCCAGGCTAGCTTTCACTAAAGGCTTGCCAACGCTAAAACTAGGTAAAAGATCAAAGGACTCCTTTCAAAATCACCTCCGATTTTCCATCCTCACACCGGACAAACCAGAGATCACCCAGCCTGCTTGTGTCCCATTCCCCGCTTATTTACAAATCAAAGTTCCTTTATGTTTCATCTGCCTGCGCCCCGGGAACCCTGGGTTTCCCCCACTTCCCTGCCCTGGAGCACCCAAGTTCTTTCCATCTCCCTGCTCCCGGGAACCACGCTCTTCTCACTTTCTTGCGCCGGCCCGGGACCCTTCGCCTTGTGGAAGCGAGCCTGGCCCTCACCCACCCCGCCCTGCCTTACCCTCAGAGGACCGGGATCGCGGCGTAGGCGGGACACCCGAGCGAAGATCGCACGACCCAGCAGCGCCATGTCTCCAGCAAAACTGCCCCTACCGCAGGGCCCGCCCGGTCCGGAAGCGTCGGTCGGGGCGGAGACCGGGCTGCGACCGCAGGCGGTGTGGCCGGAGAGGGCAGGTCCCAGGGGCGTCACGGCTCTGCTCCGTGCTTTGTCTTGCTCTCTCCGACTAGAGAATTTTGTCCACCGGGGAATGGGCTCAGGACCAGCCCCTCAAGTGCTAAGGGCATAAGTAGAATGAACCCCTATTCTTTACACACACCCCAAAATCAAAGGAATGTCTCTTCTCCAATTCCTTCATTGCTCACCTCTGAAATCTCCTGAGCTAGCCTCCACTACACACATTTCTTTCAACATTCTTGTCTTCCAAGATCCCCTCAGAATGCTATATTCTGTTTGCAGATTCAAGGCCTTTTCTAAACATAAGCTGCAAATCTTCCACATTTCAGGCATGAAACAGTTCCAATGGCCACATAGTCGGGTTTAGCTCAGCAATGACCCCACCTCTGTTACCAATTGCTGTCTTAGCTGTGCTCCCATGTCTAAAGAGATGCTCATGGATGAAAATAAACAGTGGTAAAAAAGACCACCGTGCTGACATTTTTAAGTAGGCTATATACCACTTTCTAAAGTCTCTAAAAGGTCAACTTGCAGGGGGGAGAAGGGCAGCCCTGACCAGGTGATTGACAGCCCCATTTAGAATAGCTATTAATGGAGGGGACAATTGTCTGTCTTAATTTTTGACCAGAAACTCTCAATGAGATGATAGCGTCATTATCTTCTGGGAAGTTTAGAATATCCGTGTCTACCCAGAGCCTAAGAATGTACATGCTTGGCACGGAGGGATGGCTCAGTAGTTAAGATCACGTACTGCCCTTACCAAGGGCAGAATTTGGTTTGTGGTACCTGTGTGAGCTCCTAACCACCTGTAACTCTGGCTCCAGGGGACACACCATCCTCTATAGGGACCAGCAATCATGCGCACGTATCCATTCAGACTTACATGCACACACATAATTCAACATGCTTCATCAGAGAGAAACTGCTTCTCCCCAGTGGACTTCAACAAAACCCCAACACCTCCACTCTCTCTCTTTACTTTGATATTTTAACTTCTAAGGAGTCAGTTATGGTATTTTCCCTTCCCCCCAAAATAAATGTATTGGGGGGATGAGTGGGTAAAGGTGGTTGGTGCAAAAGCCCAACAACCCGCAGCCAATGCCTCAGACTCATCAAAAAGGCTGGATATAGTGGCATGCATTTTTATTCCAAACATGTGTATGGTGAGATGAGAAACAAAGACAGGAGGCCTCCTGGAAGCTTAGGGACCAGCTAACCTGGAGTTTGAAGCAGGGCAGAAACAAGAGACCCTAGCTCAGTCTCTGATCCAGCATCCTCATGATAACAACATGGAACATTTAAGGATATATGAACAGACAGCCTGCTTACACCAACCCAAAAGACTCTCATCACCCAGCATCTGATGCCTGCTGGACCTGACAGTTTCCCACTGTGCTCTAGTGCCCCAGCCCAACATTTCTACCAATGCATTGGAAAAGTGCTTTGAGTTGTACCTTTGTTTCATTCTGTGTCGATAAAAGTTTCACGAAAGTGTGACTGTCTAGTGTAGGACTGATTGACCCATGCCCTTTGAGGCCCTGATGTTTGTCTAAGTAACACAACTCGTTCTCTCAAAATAAGGAACACGCTTGACAGAGCAGGTAAGAGTCTGAGGCTGTGGCTCGGGAACTTTTCCCTGAGGCCTTGATGTGTAGAGAAAAGAAACAGCTCCTTCTCTAAAACCAGAAATGTGATTCAGAGCCAGTCACAGCCTGGGGCCAGAGTCTTAGGGGAGCTATGGCTTCAGATCCTGAGAACCCAACTCTTCACAGGCTGAAGGGCAACGTTTATCAGAACCAAGGCCAGTGTATACTCAATGTGCAATGCTCTTCAGATGTCTTGTGTTCTCCTTGTGTAAAATTGTGTAACTTGTAACATAGCCTCCTGTTAATTCTGTCCCATTGTATGATAAATTCTGCTGACTTTGTCACATTGATGTCCCAGAAATAATGTACTTCTTAATAAACTTCCTTGGTTGTACGAGACCTCCTGATTCCAAACATTTTCTGTCTTCTCTATCTTCTGTCCTCTTTATCTTTAGACCTCCTGGTCCTCTCTCTAAGGACCATGTCAATGAAGAACAACCTGTTGAACCAGGTCATGTGACCATGTTGGAAGATATATTTCCAGGCCATGGTCACTAAAATTCCTTTGGTGTCTTAATTTACTTCCTGTTGCTATGGTAAACACTATAACCACAGGCAACATGTGGAAGACAGAATTTATTTGGCTTACAAGTTGCAATCCATCATGGAAAGACTCTATCTTAGTTACAGTTTCTATGACTGTAAAGAGACACCATGACTATGGCAACACTTAAAAAAGAAAAGATTTAACTAGTGAAATTACCTGGCACAAGTGAGAAGGAAACACAGAACACACAACAAACCCACTTAGGAGTTTATTAAAGGGGGCCTGTACAGGCCTGGGGGAGCCAGTGTGCAGAGAGAGAGAGAGAGAAGGTGGATCCGGCTTTTAAGAGCTGCCTAGCACATGTGCACAGGGGGGTTGATGTGACTACATCATACGCAGATGACGGGGCTCACACATGCGCAACGGCTTAGCTGAGTCATACATGGATGATGCAACCAGGCATGCATGCAAGGACTTAGCTGAATCATGCATGGATGATGTAATCCATGCCGCATGTGGGTTACACTGGGCCCTTTAACATCCCCGGGGGCCATTAGGCACTTCTGCCTGAGGGTTTGTCTGCACATGCATGTCCCTAGAACCCATTAGTGTCAGCCTTATTGTGGCTGAAATCATAACAACTAGGGCTAGCTGATAGTTCAGAAGTTTAGTGCGCTATCATGGTGGGAAACAGGGTGGCATGCAGGCAGAAGTTTAGTGCGCTATCATGGTGGGAAACATGGTGGCATGTAGGCAGAGCTGGTGCTGGAGAGGTAGCTCAGAGTTCTGCATCCAGATCCTAAGGCAACAAACAGGAAGAGAATGTGTGACACTGGGTCTGGCTTGAGCATCTGAGATCTCAAAGGCCACACTCTGTGACACCCTTCTTCTAACATGGTCACAGCTACTCCAACAAGACCACACCTCCTAATAGCGCTACTCCCTGTGAGTCTGTGGGGGCCGTTTTCATCCAAACCACCACAGACGCCAAGCCAGGAACTCAAGGCAGGAAGATGGGTGGCTCACAAGAACTGAAGCAGAGACCACACTGTTAGCATCCAGGCAAACCTGGCTCCACCTCTTGGGACCTGAAAGAGTGTGCATCCCTGTGTCATGCCTACACACATGGCACACAGTACCCTGTCCTTTTGAAAAGGCAAAACTCTGCCTACTTCTCCCTCTTCTTCTTCTTCCTCTTTTTCTCTCTGCCTCTCTCTCTCCCTCCCCTCCTCTCTCTCCCTCCCCCCTTCTCTCTCCCTTCCCTTCCTCTACTCCCTTTATCGCAATAAAACTCCCACTTAAGTTTTGTCTGCATGGCGTGTCTGTCTCTCACCTGCTGTGGTTCAGTGTAGCACCAGCGCTACCATAGTACCGAGTTGCGAGCAAGTCGCTGAAGATTTAGAGAAACACCACTCGGCGGGTCATTCGTGCTAAGAGAATGCCATTTATTGAAGGGAGAACATGGTCTATATATACAGGCTTGTAGCACTGTGGAAAAACCCAGGGTTTGGAAGTTCATGTTCTCAGGACCGAACCAGTAAACAATAAAGCAGAACAAGGAACTCACAATTAGGCCAGGAGGTGCAAGATGTACTTGCTAGCAAAGGTCAGCAGGCAATAAACAGACATCACAGGGGAAGGGCCCAACAGGTGCCCCTTTTGTATATAAATGAATTTCTGTCTTAAGTAACATGAGATGTTGGTACTTGCCTTACCTGTCTCTGAGAAGCCCACCCAGGCCTTGTGAGCCCTCTGTGGTAGGTTGACAAGCACCCCCCATGTAGAACCCATCATTGAAGATTCATTTCCTTTACATGCTTAACCATAACTGTGTTGTGGGATTGCCTGTAGCTAGACACAGAATAACCTGTTGCATCTGAAATCGGTCCCGGACCTGCTGCATGTGAAACCGGCATAGGAGGACTAAAGTAAATCCTCCAATTCCCAGAGCCAAAAGACCCAGGGCTAAGGTGTCGCTCCATTCCTTGATGAGCCAACTGGCAAGTTGGAGGCCCTGCAAAATCTGTTCCCCAGCCAATGGGGGCCCGCTGGTTTCATTAATTCCAGTGATCTGATGGGCCAAAGCCCGAGTGTAATTAGTAAAAGTGTAATTCCATGGTCCTGACAGAAACTGGTTGAGGCGTTCAGGATTTTGGCAGGAGTAACACAAACACAGGTTAGAGAAGGCAAGCAGGACGTCATATTGGCTTCCACAATAAATCCACTTGCTCTTGGAGTGGACAGTCTGTTGATTTAAACTGAGAATACCCAATTGTATCATAGCATTTATATTGTATTGGGTGCTGTGACCACAGACTAGGAAAGGGCAAAGCCAGAAACACCTGCAAAAGTCACAGCGAGGGCAATGGTAGCAAGAACAGCTGCAGTGATTTCAAAGTCTCTTCTGTACCATCTTCTATATCATAAGGGCCTGCTTGTCGGGGTTTCTATCCTCCCACCAGGTCCCACAGCTGATTTGCCCCAAAGAAATCCCACAAAGGCCTATATTTTATAAACTGATTGGCCATGACCTGCTACAGCAATGGAATACCCAGATTAACATTCCTGTAGTCCCAGGAACTCATACCTCTGGGAAGGATATAATGAGGTATTATGGTAAAAGTCACCAGCTATTCAGGCTGTACAAGAACATACAGCAACTAGCAAACATTTAGAGGTACCAACAGCCTTGCCTTTAAAATGGTTAACTGAGAAGCCAATATGGATCAAGCAGTGGCCTCTAGCTGAAGATAAATTACAGGCTTTGGAACAGCTGGTACGAGAGCAACTAGATGCTCACCATGTTGAAGAATCAACCAGCCCTTGGAATTCTCCTGTGTTTGTTATAAAAAAGGAAATCTGGTAAATGGAGAATGGTGACAGATCTAAGGGCTATCAACAAGGTAATTCAACCTATGGGTTCTCTACAATCTGGAATTCCTTTGCCTTCTCTATTACCAAAGGATGGCCTCTTATAGTTATTGATTTGAAAGATTGTTTTTTCACTATACCTTTACAAGAAAAGGATAGAGAAAAGTTTGCCTTCACAGTGTCTACTTATAATAATTCTCAGCCTACTAGAAGATGTCAATGGACCATCCTCCCACAGGGGATGCTCAATAGTCTCACATTGTGCCAATATTTTGTAAGTCAGCCATTGGAAATAATTCGTAAGCAATTTCCTAAGTCTATAATTTACCATTACATGGATAACATTTTGTTATCTGATTCAAATACAGAAACTTTAGAAAGGATGTTTGACAAAGTAAAGAAAGTCTTGCCCAAATGGGGATTACAGATTGCTCCTGAAAAGTTCCAAAGAGGTGATTCTGTTAATTACCTAGGTTACAGAATAGGTTTACAGAAAATTAGAACACATAAGGCACAAATTAGGAAAGACCTGTTATGGACTCTTAATGACTTTCAAAGATTGTTAGGAGACATTTCCAGTCTACAACCAGCTATTGGGATAACACCTGATCTAATAATTCATTTGAACAAAACCTTAGATGGTGATAAAGATTTGAATAGTCCCAGAGAATTAACAGCGGAAGCAGAAAAGGAACTGGCAATGGTTGAGGAAAAATTATAGGAGGCACATAATGATAGGCTGAACCCAAATCTTAGCTGTATTCTAGTCATATTGCCTTCCAGAATTTCTCCTATGGGAATTTTAATGCAGAGGGAAGATATTATTTTAGAATGGATCTTTTTACCACATAAACCAAGTAAAAAATTAAAAACTTATGTGGAAAAAGTCTCTGAATTAATTATAAAAGCTAAACTGAGATTTCAACTAGCAGGTATAGTCCCAGCAGAAATTATAGTACCTTTCACTACTGATGAAATAAAGAAGTTATGGGAAGACAATGAACCATGGAAAGGAGATTGTGATAATTTTTTGGGAGTAATTAATAGCAACTATCCCAAAATTGATAGACTTAACCTCATAAAGAGAACTTCTTGGATTCTTCCTCGAATTGTACGTGATGCTCCAATAACTGGAGCCCGCACATTTTATACTGATGCAAATAAATCAGGGAAGGCAGGTTACAAATCAGAAGAATTGAGTAAGGTGAAACAAAGCCTTTATACTTCTGTCCAGAAGGCAGAATTATATGCCATTCTTATGGTGCTAAGGGATTTTAAAGAACCTCTTTATAGAGTTACCGATTCATAATATGCATAGAGTTATCTTGCACATTGAAACTGTTGAATTTATACCAGATGATACAGAAGACTTCATTGTTTATCCAAGTGCAGGACATAATCAGGAATAGGCTTTGTCCTATGTACATAACACACATCCAATCCCATATAGGTCTGCCAGATCCTCTAGCACAAGATAATACAGTCAGATCAATTAAGTTCTTTAGATATATAGAGACTGTATTCTGTCTAGATAGGGAATCTTCAACCACTTCAAGGATCTGTAGAACATGGCATTTAAGTAACTTAGGGTTTTGTTGACATGAGACATGATTGCTCCTGGCAGTACCGATCTATCCCTGAGAGAATGTTGAGCACCGAAGACACTCCAATTGGAGCCTGTTTTCTTCTTGGCAAAAACTGACCTTTGGGCAAAGAAATGCCCATGCCTCAACTACTGACAAGATACATAGTATTCAAAAATGGATAAGCAAGACTGTCAAAGCCTGCCAAGACAGTGTAAGACAGTTTTAAAATTTTTCCTGCCTCTGAAAATGGTCTGTCAGTTATTCTAGGCCTTAGCCAAAGTTGGTTGCTTCAACGTTGCAAATGAGACTTTGGATGATTGCCCAGGTAGCCAGTTGTCTCTGTCATATATTGCTCGCTTTGGAAGCTATTTGATTGTACTTCCTGCCTGCTTAAGTAATATTATCTCCCTTCTCAGGCCTTCGATAGGATTGAAGATTAGATAGTCATAGTTACCATCCTCTTATGATCTAGCCAATCCATTTCCAATACAAGACTTAGACTCCATAGGATAGAATGTTTGCTAAAACATTTAGCATATGTTCCTTACTTAATACTGTTTATGCTGATTGTAATTCTAATCTTATACTTGATATGTGTTCCTAGTGTATATTGTTTTGTAATGGGTTTGGAATTCTCTTACTTAAACAAAAGGGAGAGGTGCTGAGGGAGCTCCTTCCACTCCTTCAGCCAATAGGCTTTAAGATAACAGCCCACTTGGGTGTGATCTCTTTTGATACAGACCTAAACAGAGAATTCCCAACAGAAGAATTACGAACGGCCAAGAAACACTTAAAGAAATATTCATCATCCTTAGCCATCATGGAAGTGCAAATCAAAATGACTCTGCGATTCCATCTTATACTGTCAGAATGGCTAAAATCAAAAACACAAATTACAGTTTATGCTGGAGGGGATGTGGAACACTCTTCCTCTGCTGGTAGGAGTGCAAATTTATTCAGTCATTTTGGAAAACAATATGGTGGTTTCTCAGAAAATTGGAGATAAATCTACCTCAAGATCCAGTAATATCATTCTTGGGCATATACCCAAAGGGCACTCCATCATACCACAAGTACACTTGCTCAACTATGTTCATAGCAACTTTATTTGTAATGGCCAGAATCCAGAAACAACCAATATGTCCCTCAACTGAAAAACAGATAAAGAAAACATAATATATTTACACAATGGAGTATTATTCAGCTTTTAAAAGCAATAACATCAGGAAATTTGAAGACAAATGGATGGAATTAGAAAAGAAATCATCCTGAGTGAAGTAACCCAGACCCAGAAAGAAAAGCATATTATGTACTCACTCATAAGAAGATATTAGTTTTACAGTAAAGGATAACCATGCTACAGTTCACAGACTCAAAAAAGACTGGGTAACAAGGAGGGCCCAAGAGGAGATGCATGGATCTCCCTGGGAAGGAGAAATAGAAGAGATCTCCTAGGTGTATTGGGGACAGGAGGGCATGGGAACTTGAGGGATTGGGTTGAGGGTGGGCTGTGGAGGAGATAGCTGTAAAGGGGGCTTTACAGAGTTGGGTAGAAGCCTGATGCAAGGGAAACTCCCATGAATCTAGAAGAAAGACCCCAGGTAAGACTCCTGGTGGCAGAGGCTGCACAGCCTGAACTCGATACTCAGTGATGGATTGGTGACCCCAGTTTCAATGGAGAGAGCCCTCATCCTGTGACTGATGGAGTCAGATTCTGGGACCAAACATTGGGCTTAGCTAGGGGAGTCCTGCTGAGGAGAGGGAGGAGGGATTGTAGGGGGGTCAGGAACATTGCAGGAAAATGCAAAGAAAAGGCTAACCTGGCTCGTGGTAATTCACAGAGTCTGGACCAATAACCAAGTATCCTGAATGATAGCAATCTAGGCCCTCTACATACATGTGACAGTGTGTAATTTGGTCTATTTGTGGGGCTACTGGCGATGGGAGCAGGACCATCTCTGGTGCTTTGGCTGGCTCTTGGGAATCCATTACTTATACTGGATTGCCGTTTCCAGCCTGAATACAAAGGAAGCTGCTTGGTCTTAATGCAGCTTGATATGTCATTCTTTGCTGATGCCCATGGAGGCCTGCCCCTTTCTGGGCAAACACAGAAGAGGGGTGGGTGGGTGGGGTGAGTGGAGGTAGGGGAAGAAATGGGAGGGGAGGAGGGAGGGGAAGTTGTGGTCAGGATGCAAAATAAATTAAATAAAAGAAAAATGCTTGCTAAGCCAGAATGATGTGACAGGAACTGACACTGTGCTCATAATATCATTCCTTTTCTCATGGTCGCCTGTGCTGTAATTGTTTAGCAGGTGAACAAGAAAGCAAACTACCTCAGGGGAATCAAAAGGAGCAGCATGTTGAGGTGGAACTTCAGCTGTCCTGATCAAAATGTTGTCTAGATGTTATTAAAGTACTGGCTAGTATTTGTTAGTTTTATAAAAACCTTATATTCAGAGCCTTATGTAAAATTATATTTGGTTTGGATGAAGTTAAGGCTCATAGCTTCTGGGATAGGGAAAGAGTTTGAAAAGAGCGATCAGTCCCTCCTAGCTTTGCAGTATACTCACAATTAAGAAAAAAAAAAGCTTAGCAATTTAACCAGGCATGGGGCACACACCTTTAATCCCAGTGCTTGGGAGGCAGAGGCAGCCATCTCTGTTAGTTTGAGGTCAGCCTGGTCTTTTTAGAGAGTTCCAGGCAAGCCAGAGCTACATAGTGAGAATGTCTCAAAAAAAAGAAAAGAAAAGAAAAAAAAAGAAAAGAAAAAGAAAAAGAAGCTTAATTTCCAACCTGAATTCTCCTTGTTGTGAGCCAAGCCTTCCCCTTTCTTTCCCTGTCCCTTAGAGCAAACAGTAGACTCTCTGTCGAAGCCTTAGATTCTAACGGTTCTGGGTTTTCAGAGTCCAACAGCCACAGACTAAAACACTTTTTTAAAAAGTATTTCTGCTGAATATGTAGAGATTCATATTCTTATTCTCTAAAATAATAGTACCAAACAACTGTGGAAATAATAGCTTTGACATTTTGTTATATATCATATGTAATCTAAAAGTCAGTTACACTATATGGGAAGATTACTGTTCTATTTATGTGTTTATTGGTGCTGAAGATCCCAACCATGCTTTGTGTGTATTAGGCAAGTACTGTGTCTACTCTGCGTGCATCTGTATCAGTCCTATATTTGATTTCAAAATCCCTTGACCTCTCTGCTGCAGTCTCTTTAACTCCTTTACAATCATCCTTTAATCTACACACACACACACACACACACACTAACACTTACTATATGATGTGCAACGTGTGATTACAAAGTTATTATTAGCAATTACTGAAGCACAATTAATAAAAACTCAGGGTCAGAAATTGGGGTTCAACCTGAATACCTGAAAAGCAAAACAACCAGCCACTGGCTCTTACCTTGACCTCAGTCCGAAAATGGTGATCCTGCCGCCAGGAATTTTCAGACGGTGACTGTCTGAGAGCTGTCCCTTTCATTTTATATTCCTCTCTAGGACTGGAATTAAAGGCATGCACCACCCGATTTCTATGGCAACTATTGTGTCTACTGGGATTAAAGGTGTGTGTCACCATATCTTGGTCTGTAAGGCTGACCAGTGGGACTGTTTTACTCTCAGATCTTCAGGCAGTCTTTGTTAAGATACAATTGAAATGCCACTACAAATTACAACTGGGATAAGAAGAAAAAAAACTGTTTGCCAATGTCCAGCTAGTAAGGAAAATTGGGACTACTAGGTAAATTGCAGCCAAAGATACCAGTGTAGCTTGTTGATTTATTGTTATTTAGTAAATTCTGACATTGTGTCAAAACACAAGCACATCTTTCTGGCATAATGTACTGAGGACACACTGGAAAAGGTTAAACAAAAAGTTGGCTTTGGCATGAGGTCTTCCTTTGAACCGAACCTGCCACAAATGATGCAAATCAAGACATTTTAAGTACAGGGAAATACAAAAACCAACCAGTACTTTAATGACTCTAACTTAAAATTCGCGTTACTTTGGAGATTTTAAAACACTGTTACGTAAAGTTTGTGCATTAGGAAGGTTCAGTCACACCCTTTTAACGGGACACTTTACGCACTGCACTGCTCCCGGCGACCTGCAGGCGGCGCGCTCGCGCCCCCTTCCCGCGCTTCCGAGGAACTCGACGGAGGCCTGGGAGCGCGCACGTCCCGGAGCCCGCGCCACTGCAGCTCGGCGGCCGCGCACGCCCGACACCCGCGGTTGGCGTGGCGCGTGGCGCGTGGCGCGGCTCTGAGGCGCCGGACCCATGTGGAAGCTGCTCCCGGCCGCTAGCGCGGCTGCGGGTAAGGCGGTGCGGGGAGCTCTTCCCGGGAGCAGCCGCGGGGAGGCAGGTGGGGGCGGGGAGCCGCGGGGCGCACTTCCGGTCCGTCCGGTTCATTCCGGCGGCAGCGAGGCTCCGGGGACTCGGGGAGCCCGGGCGGCCGCTGAGCGCTGGGAGCCGAGCCGGGCGCCCCGAGTGGGCCGGGCGGTGTAGTGTGCGCTGCCCGGTGAGATCCGCTCCAGCTCGGCTGCGAACCGGGGGCGGAACGGAAGCCCTGACGGGAAACCCGAGGTGGGGGACCGAAGACCCCGTCGGGAGCGCGCTCGTGGAGGATCACGTGACGTCCCGGGACCGCTTTAAAGTTTTATTTCATCTTTGCACCCCAGACTCTCAGGACAGTGGGAAAAAAGCCCCCCAACCCTCCCATTTTTTGCGCAGCGAAAAATGTTAATCGCGCGCTAAGTGGTTGTCGCCATACGTAGTCATTATTAGTTGATGGTAGGGTGAGGCTTTTAAGTTTGCTGACAGTATAAAGGGAAGTATAAAGGCGGGAGGATGATCCCTGTGCGTTGGCCGCCTTGCAAAGATAGAACACAGATTTATGTGGGTGAGCAAGCAGGACTGTGAGTACTTAGCCTGAGCCCAGCCGGGTCTGTGGGTTTCTGTGAGATGGCGCAGGCCTGCAGTCCCACACTTGGGAGGTGGAGGAAGGAGGATCCGAAGTTAAAGGTTCTCTGTCCTCAGCTACAGAGTTAGAGGCCCGCTGAGCTGCAAGAGATCGCGTCTCAGAACGGATAAACAACCTGACACATTCGAGTTTGAGTGAGCTGCTTGTCACCTTGACCCGCAGAGCTTCACGGAGCTCCACACCCCTTGGTCAAGCAATAGTTTGTAGACTAAAAATGGATATAATTTAGAAAAAACGCCTTCACTAAATTTGACTTCAGCAGTCGCCCGACTTGGGTAGGTAGGATAAGGAGGTGTTTACAGCCTAAGGATGCCATCTGTTGGTGTGACTAGCTGATACCTCCCCATCTGTTAGAAAAATGTACTTGTGGGCTATAGTTCGGTATCCACCCAGGCAGCCTTAACCCTTTATTGCCAGGTGATAGCAGAATAAATATGCTTTTAGAAGCATTGGCAGAGGTGCACCTCAGCATCTGACGGGAGCTAAGGGATTAGTTTTCACATCAGTTTGTCACCTTTGTGTTGTTTCATAAACTAGCCGAACGTTTTTTGTCCTTGAGACTATACAGGTTAATCTCTCGTAAAATGAGTGTAATGGTACCTGCCTGTAATCCCAGTTCCCAGGAAGCTAAGGCTGGAATAGATTGAGTTTGAGGACAGCCTGGGAAACATAGTGAGACTTCCCCCCCAAAACAAAATAAAATGAACCTAAATCTCATTGACAAGATATGACTCGGGCTGTTTAGAAAGGACACCAGGATCCTACTGGATGCCATTCCTGTTCGTTTAGTTAGGATAATATGCCACCGTTCTCTATGAGACGCCCATGCTTCCAATTCCCACATGCTATTACTCCAACATTTAGAGATTACAACTGTTTTGTTTGTTTTAGTTTTTCCCAGATAGGGTTTCTCTTTGTGACAGCCCTGGCTGTCCTGGAACTCAACTTTGTAGATCAGTCTGGCCTCGAACTCACACTGATTTGAAATACTACTGCTAACAGTAAAGCAAAAATCTCCTAAATGTGTAGTTGCATCTGATCTGATCTTAATTGTATCAATCAGTGTTGGGGTTTTTTTTCCTGGTCCATTGAAATATCTTTTAATTACTATAGCTTTTTGGCATATTTTGCAATGTGATAGGGCAGATTCCTTTAATAGGATTAAATTTCAACTGCCCTTCCTGAAGATCTGTGTTTGATTGAACAGTCTATCTGACGCCATCCCATGGCCTCGGTGAGTAATGCATACATATGCTACACAGACAGACATTCAGGCGAATGCTCATACACGTAATCAAATAAATAAAAGTATTTTTGATAATCTTTTTTCTTACGAGCCCCCCTTTTTTAAAAAAATTAGAAAAGGGTCTCAACTATATCAACTGTCTAACTTAAAATGCACAGAGATCTGTCTTGCTCTGCATCCTTTGTGCTAGGTTTAAAGTCAAACTGACTTGTCCATGCCCTCCTTTATTTTTAAGATATTTTCCTAGTGAAGTTTGAAAGCATTTGATCAACTCCAAAGTCAGTGTGAATTTGTTTTATAGTGCATTAAATTTATGTTATGTTGGAAGGAGTATTGATTCAGTATTGTTTTTTCATTTGCAAAATGATAAAGGCTTCCATGTGTTTAGATAACATTATGTATCCTTCAGTGAAGATTTATTAGAAAAAAATCACGTGGGGATAGAGAGATGGCCCATCGGTTCTCAGTTAAGACCTTTTGTTGCTCTTGCAAAGAACCCAGGTTCAGTCCCCAGCATCCACATGGTGGCTCACGACCATCTCTAACTCCAGACCCTGTGATCTGATGCCCTCTTATGATTGACAGTAGCACCAGCACACATGTGATCGAGAGGGTAAGAGGTGCTTGTGCACACAGACATGCACTAAGGAAACCAGGGATGTTAAACACACTGGCTTGTCTCTTCAGAGGAAGGAGATGTTTGCCTGTCTTCCTCCTGGAATGCTGGGGGCCAGGCTCTACCCAAGTCCCCCAGAGCATCACGTTTGTTTATCTCAGAATGTTCCTCTAGATGTTAAGCATTGCTTTCCCATCTATGAAACAACCCTTATGGGAGATGTCACGTGTACAGCCTGTGTGATGTCTGTGTTATCTTAGGGCCAGTCCTGACTCCCCGGTGTTATGGTTACCTTAGTCGTTCTCCCTAGACCCTTATCTTGAGCAGTCTCTGAGTTAAGTGAACCCATCTTTGTGGAAAAAGCTATATATACTTTGTAAAGAGTTTCAGTGTAAACTTGTCTTAAGCTTTGTTGTATACACTGGACTAATTGGTTATCAGGAAACATTTTTCTAATATTGTGATGTCCTTAAATGTGGATAAAATAAACCACCTGGTGTCAGGCTCCAGAGGTTTGAACTAGCGCTGGGTAACTGAGTCATGTGCACTGAGTTTTGTCCTTGGCTCTCTGTGGATGCTCTGCTACGGAGCTTGCAGGGGCCCCAGTACGTGATGTACACTCATTCAGACAGGCAAAACGCATGAAATAAACCTTTTAAAGAAAAGAAAAAAAAACCGATTTGATGTGTATGCATATATGTATGTAATATATTATGCTAAGTTGCTTAGCATTTATATAGCAGAAGTGTGATTTATTTGTAATACCTATACATTTTGTCGTGTACCTTGAAAACATATGTGTGTGTACCTTAAATTTGTTGATTTTTGTTTTCCTTCAGGAGAACCATGCAGACTTCTGGCTGGCATAGAGTACGTCGTTGGAAGGAAAAACTGTGCCATTCTAATAGAGAACGATCAGTCAATCAGTCGCAGCCATGCTGTGTTAAGAGTAAACTCCCCTGCAGCCAGCTTGGTATGCTCTGACTTTATTTTACTATCTTGTAAGCAGATTAAAAATCTTGTCTGTCTGCCTGTGTAAAATGAAAAACAGCAGAAGAACCCACACATAATTAGCAGTGATTCTATTTGAATACTTTCCTTTTCTTTAGGTGATTTTGAAATTCAGAAAAGGCGTTAGAAAACATTGGGTTTGTCTTTTCTCACAGTGATGAAATGCTAAAGGTAAACTTAGGATTCCCATCTGTGATCTCTTCGCTGCATCGCCTTTGATCTGTGGTCCATGCCGTACATCATGGAACACGCAATAGAGGCTGCTTCCCTGCTGGCAGCCAAGAAGCAAGCTGGGGAAAGGTGGAGTCCGAGAACTCTGTCCAGTGGACACTTTCCCAGACCCAACTTCCTTCCCCGGCCCCACCAGTGGCAGCTAAGCCTTTAGCACATGGGTCTGTGGAAGACGCTCAGATCCAACTGTAGGGCCTCACCAAATGGTTCGCCTGGGCCTGTCGTGTGCCAGTTCTGGGACTACAGCCTTAAAGGACTTCATGCATTTTCAGGGCAAGGATTGATATATTTTACTAGGGAAAATAACTTGCTTGTGCACTGGGTGTGTTTCATCGCAGCCGTAGGTGTGGCAGTGAGTTTACCTAACTGTCGGGGCCGTTGTTTTCTGCAGCCCGTATATGTATGTGTAAATGCTGCTCAGAAATTCAGATTTTAAGTCTGTTCTTTTAGGAATAGAGAAAATTTTTATTATTGGAATTCCTCTAGAATAAAGTAAAATACTTACATTCAGCCAGAAACTAGCTTTTAACTTTATATTCTCATTGGGTTAGTTTTTAATGGTACAATTTTGATACTATTTAAAAAAAATATAGGAGAGGAGACACCGCGTCTTTTAAACACGAAACAGACTGTACCAAACAAACAAAGCCTCAGGAGAATGAAGTAAGTGTCTAGGAAAATCTGCACTGTTAGTACCTTGGCTTTAAGAAGCAATCTTAGGGAAAATAAGAATTGCCAGTTGAGTGATCATTCTCTGAAGACAGCCCCATCTACTTAGTTTTTGCTTATCTAGAAAGTTACAGATCTTGTGAGCTCTGCCATGTAATTACGAAGTAGTTAAAGACTTTAAATCATTTGTTGATTTTTTTTTCCAGAGTCAAACAGATGAAATTCCTACATTAACAATAAAAGATAATTCTAAGTATGGAACCTTTGTTAATGAAGAAAAAATGCAGAATGGCCTTCCTTGCACTTTGAAGACAGGAGACAGAATTACCTTTGGGGTGTTTGAAAGCAAATTCAGGTAAGAACTTCCAAAGCTGATGTAAAAGCCACAACTTTATTTGAAATTGTAGGAGACATTTTGTGGATGATGAGTTAAACTCATAGTGGATGAGTTGTGTGCTCAGAGTCGTATGGTAGGTCAACTGCTTGAGTCTCATAGGTGACATGTAATGCTAATGTTTGGTCATTGCTTTTTCTTCATTAGGATTCGAGACTTAAGAAATGATAGTTTCTTAGGGAAAAAATGCATTAAAATTAAAATGACTGATATCTTTGAATCCTGTAAGTTGCTGTCCCCAGAATTACAATCTAACTCTATGTAACTTATTTTCACTTGCAGAGTGGAATACGAGCCTTTGGTTGTTTGCTCTTCTTGTTTAGACAACCCTGGGAAAACTGATTTAAATCAAGCTGTGTTACAGCTCGGAGGGCGCACTACAAATAACTGGACAGAAGAGTGCACTCACCTTGTCATGGCATCAGTTAAGGTCACCATTAAAGTAGGTTGGAGATCTTTGTGTGAGACCAAGTTCTGTTGGCTCAAGCTCACTGAAGTAATGTGCTCGACTTCTATAGTTGTTTACTCTGAAACTGTCAGAACAGGCATGTATGACTACCCCATTGTTCATATTTAGGCTCGAATGGCTTTTCACTGTTTATTGTCTCAGAAGCAAAAGCACACTGAATTATATTTCAGATTTTGATTTGGTATTTTAGAAAGGTTTTTATGTTATCCTTTACCATGAAATTCATTTGATTGCATAGATCTCACATGCAGTCGAAAACAGACTGAAGTGCTTGCTGCTCTTGAAGGTCAGCGCCTCACGTCTCCTCCTGCAGGTCCCCTTCCTCCTGCCCTCACCGCCTCGTGACTCACACTGCCTGAGTCTGCTCACAAAGTCTAGAGAGTTTGCCTAGCTCAGTATTACCTCAGTGAGTCCCGCCAGCACAGTTACAGCCGTGACGGAGGGCTACGTAAATGTGCCTGCTTATTACGTTCTAACCTAAGGTGTGACTAAATGCTGACTTCTGCTTTAGATGGTGTCTCCTTTATACGTTCAGGACTTTGATAGGAAGAACCTCCTCTTTGTAGTTTATAACCTACAGCTTCCTTTTAAATAAGCTATTGTATGAATATATGTATTTATAGTTACATGTGATTTTCTGTTTTAGACTATATGTGCCCTCATTTGTGGATGTCCAATTGTAAAGCCAGAATACTTTTCTGAATTTCTCAAAGCAGTTGAGTCTAAGAAACAGCCTCCAGAAATTGAAAGGTATATAACTATGTTAAATTTAATAAAATATAGCATAGAAATAAGTAGGCATTGCTTTTATTTATATTAATTCCATATCAAATAGTTTCTGTTGCATTGGAACAAATCTTACGCGTTATTATTGACACTTATATAATTATTATTTTTAAATAGCCAAATGTACAGGCAATGAATGACCCTGAAGTGTGGTCAGGAGAGCACATGTGACAGTCACGACATCATTGGAGAAGAAGCTCCAAAGCGTTGTTGTACAGCAAGACTCCTGAAACCACAGAGACCAGGGCTGTGGTCTTTGTTACCTCTTTTCAAACATGCCACTAAGCTGGGTGAGGAGGCTCATGCTGCTAACTCCAGCACCAGCCAGATGCTAAGGCAGAAGGATAGCAAATTCCCAGCCAGCCTGGCCTGCATGGTGAAACCCTGTCACCCAAGTATGGGCTGACTCGGGTTTTCCAGCTCGGTTGTTTTAAGCGTTAGTAATAGCGTACGGCGTTTAAGATCCGAGCAGGCTGTCTGATAAGAAATGTTGTCGTTGTTAACTCTCAAATTTCTGAGTAGATGCATAGGCTTACTTTCTGTGCTTTTCATATTCTGAACAACCACCTTAGGAAATTTATATATTGTGTAGTGATATAAATTGTGATCAAAGAGGATAGGTGATCTTTTATCATAGGTTGCATAGTAAAGCCGCTGGGAACGATAAAATGGTGGGGTTTTTTAAAGTCAGTTTGCTATATGGGAACATTACTCAGTGAAAAATATGTGAGTAGAATAGACTGACTCTTCATGGGCTAATCTCTCTAGGATACTATCTCGTCCTTGAGGAAACCTTTTTCTTGCATGCATGTATGTGTGGGTGCATGTGCCACAACATGCAAGTGGCGGTTCTAGCCTTCTGCCATGTGGAGTCCAGAGACTGAACTCGGACCCTCAGACTTAGTGCCCAGTGCCCTTATCCACTGACCCATCCCTCCAGCTTGTTGTTGTCGTTGAGACGGGGACTCCTGTGTCCCAGATTGGCCTTCAACTTGTGTAGTCAAAAGCTGCCTTTGAACTTGTGTTCGTCTTGTCTCTGACTCCCGATTGCTAGCATTACAGGTGAGGGCCACGGTACACAGTTTATGTTGTATTGAGGAGTGAACCAGAGCTGCTGGCTTGCTAGGCACGCCCTCAACCAACTAAACTACATCCTCAGCTTTGAAGAAGAGTTTTTAATAAAAATGTTTTGCAAGTTAATAATTTTATTACCAATTTTAAACTAACTGATTCAGGCCATTTTTCCCAGTACAGATTTATATATATATCCCTGACTGGCCTGGAACTCAGTAGATAGATCAGGCTGGCCTTGAACTCAGAGAGATCCACAAGCCTCTACCTCCTGAGTGTTGAAATTAAAGGAATGTGCCACCATGCCTGGATCCAATACACTTGTTTTACGTACCATTTACACCATGTTGATCATAGGTGTCTGTGTTTAACAGTAACCAAAAATTAGATTTTTCTGGGTTTTGGGTTTTTTTTTTTTTTTTTGGCTTGTTTGGTTAGTTGGTTGGTTTAGGTTTTACACATATATCATTTTCATCTGGGAAATTTATTTTATAATCTGGTTAACAGGTAGCACAGTATTTTGGATTGTAGTCAGCAGTGGATGGTTCTTAACCTTGAGTGCTATGGCCCTGTGAGAACAGCTTCAGGAACTATCCCTTACATACCTGCTCGGTCTCTCCCCCAATCATATTTTCTCCCTCAGAAGGCCATCTCTTTGCCTCTGGGGAGTTCGGGAAGTCCTGTAAATAACAACTCTGACTACAAAGCATGCTTTAGGTAGAGGGCCTGGCAAATGTTTCCTGTAGTCTGATGTCCTGTTGTTTGAAGCTTTTAGAGTTAGCTGTTGAGTCCTCCTCCTGTTCAGATTCCTGGCCATTAACACCATGGCTGCAGTGACACAGCTTTACTGCAGTTCTCAGAAGTCCTAACTTAACATCGTATGTGGTCAGTGCTTTATATTCACTGCTGACAAATGTTTCCTGTCAAGAGCTTGGCATGATGGTACCCTCCTGGAACCCTAGTACTCAGGAGGCCTATACAGCAAGGTGAGTCAAGCCTGCACTCTAAAGCAAGACACTGGCTTAGGAAACACCAGACAGAACTGAGAAGTATGTAGTTATTCACCCAGTGGTAGATTCTTATACCTGTCTGCACCTATTAAGTACTTTTTTCTTCTTGAGGCAGGGTCTCATTCTATAGTCCTGGCTACTCTTTCCAAAGACCCTGGGTTTCGTTCCAGCAGCTAGATAGTGAATTCACAACTGTCTGTAACTCTAGTTGCAGTCTACACATGGTATATCCACATATACATATGCAAGCAAACTCTTATAAACATAAAATTTTTTAAAACTTATTATTAATAGAAATGAATATAAAAGATAATAAACTATAGTGACTCTTAATGTCATAAACGCTTCTTTTAGTTCTGGAAAAGTATGACTGGCTCTGAGTTTATCAGGGCACGCTGTGGGGTTATCACGCCTCAGGTGCCGTCCTGAGTCACACCTGCATTTTGCAGGTCATCCTGAAACAGGGTAGGACAGTCACCGCCACATGGACCTGATGTACTGGAGTCATTTCTAGAAGACTTGGTGTTGAAAAGACAGTTGAAGTGTATCGTGTATATTCATACAGGAGAGTCTACATTGTGTGTGTCTTAACATAAGGAAAAGAGGAGGGAGTTCCCTTTCAGTGTGTACAGAACTCTCATGCTGTAACACGTTGTCTCATGTTTTATTTCAAGCAAGCCTCTCACTGTTGGGAGAGGCTCCACAGACCTCTGGCATTCATATGTAATTTGCTGGCTGTGCAGAGACTGTAAAACTTCGCCTGCCCTTTCCACAGCCGTTTCTGTGTAATGTTTGCAGTGAGAGCGTGGGAGGTGAAGGAGAGTGTGCTTGCTGACAGCCAGCTGTGGGTTCACACATGCACCGCCTCTCACCCTGGGCACACATGGCCCTGTGCGCCTTCTCTGCAGTCTCCAGGCCTTGGATGAGAAGATCGCCACAAACTACCTGTAGCTTCGTTCTTGCTTAAGGTGTGGCTTATTGCCGACATCGCCCTTGGTGTATTTAAGAAAATATAGAGGCATCTTGCTAGAATGTGTGCAACCGTATCATATTTTGGGAAAAGGCATTTAGATACCTTTGGTATTTTTGTTTCAGATAAAGCTTTACTGAGAAAAAAGTAGTGGTTTTTGTTTGCTTCTTCTTGATTTTTTTGTTTTTTGCTTATATGTATATGAGAGGACCTCACTGCGTTGCCCTGGCAGGTCACTCATGTTGTACTGTGTTCTCTCAGTGACCAGGTTAGCCCTGACCTTGCACTGACCCTCTGCTTCTGCCTTCTGGGGATATACATGTATCGTTGTGCCTGGCTCAAGTCATAGTGAAATTAAACCTTTTTGGTACCAGGTAGTCAGTTGATTCACAAATTTAATAGTAAACATAGAGAAGAGCATATAATTAGAGTATATTTTAATTATCCTTACAGTTTTTACCCGCCCATTGATGAACCAGCTATCGGAAGTAAAAGTGTTGATCTGTCAGGACGACAGGAAAGAAAACAAATCTTCAAAGGGAAGACATTTGTATTTTTCAATGCCAAACAGGTAATTTTAAAGCTAGGTTACATTAGTTTTTTTTCTTTTTAAAGTGTATTTATATTTTGTGCATGGGTGTTTTGTCTACATGTGCATCTCATGCATGCCTTGTACCCGTGGAGGCCAGTCGAGGGCGTCATGGCCTGGGACTAGAGTTAGACAGTTATAGTTACCCCACATGGGTACTAGAAACTGAACCCAGGTCCTCTGCAAGAGCATCCAATGAGTCACTCAGGTGTCGGTCCAGCCACATTCGTATTTTTATTGACAGCTGTTAGGGCCTCTATTTGTGGGCTTTGTGTAGATGTGTGAATAAGCTAAAGAGCTGCGTGTGCACTATAGCCTGCTTGCGCGTGTGTCTGATTTGGATCTCCAAACACTGCCTAATTGGCCTGTGTAGTTTGTGTGAGTGCCATAGTAGGAAGGACAGAAAACATGTAAGTCCTCACTGGTTTAGATAAGAGAACATGTGTGCAATGTCTTTTGTGTTCCAAAAAGTGGATTTCAGGAGTTTATGATGTAGTGGCAAAATTGTGCAGGTGAGCCAGCCGTCGGTGAGCTGCGTGATGAGAAAACCGTAGTGATGTGTGGGCTAGAGACGGGGTGCCGAGCCAGGCTTTCCAGAGTGGAAGCTCAGATTGCCACTGGGAAGTAGGATGAATTCTTGTCTTTGAATTCCCAAGTCCAGTTTGTACCTAGTGAGAATGTGCTCCAAAGCCTCACTGCAGCTGACACTTTGCTTGGTTAAATGCTTCTTCTGTTTCTAGCATGAGAAATTAAGTTCAGCAGTTGTGTTTGGAGGCGGGGAAGCCAGGCTGATGGCAGAAGAAAATGAAGAGGAAGAGAGTTTCTTTTCAGCTCCTGGAACTTGTGTTGTCGACATAGGAATAACAAACACAGAAATCATAATTACTGACTCCCAGAAGGAATGGGTTCATTTGGTAATGGATATGCTTCAAAGGTACGTCCTCACTCTTCGCTGGCTAGGAACGCAGGTGCATGTACATGCAGCCCAGTTAATGTAGCTGTGTCTGCAAAGGTTTGTCGTGCAATGTACTTAAGAATTGTGATTTGGGGTGCTAGAGGGTGGAATATCTTTATAGTCTTATCTAGGTATTTTTGCGTTTTGTTCCTTGAATAAAATTTATAGAATTTGCTTCTTTTTCCCCCTTTTTTCTTTTTTTATTTTTCTTGCATTTTGTTTTATTTTGAGACAGGGTCTCACTATGTAGCTCTGGCTGTCTTGGAACTCACTATGTAGACCAAGATGGTTTTAAACTCACAGAGATCTGCCTGCCTCTGCTTCCCGGGAGTGCTGGGATTAAAGGTGTATGCCACCATGTCCAGCACTTTCTTAAACTTAATGAACAAGTAATTTTTATGCACAGTATATTGAAGCTGGGTTTAAAATTCGAAAGGTAAAATACTTTCTAAAAGTACATAGAATGTAGAAGCTTTCCTTCATAATCACTTGTACTTTACACATTATGTATGATATGTAATTCCTTGTATATGTGTTTATGGAAAAGCATGCATATACTTATATGGACTAGTATGGGGAGGTAGGGGAAATGTCAGCTGATTTGTTGTTTTGTTTTGGATTTATTTGTTGGGTTTTGGAGACAGAGCTCAACTCAAACTTGATGTGTAATCAAGGAGAACTTTGTATTTCTGATCTTCTTGTCTGTACCCCCTGGATTTAGATTATGGATTTAACCCAGCCTGCTGGCTTTATGCTAAGGATCAAGCTAGGGTTTTGTTTGTTATCACTAGACAAGCACCCTGCCAACTGAGCTCCTCTCCATCGCTATGAGCAGGTCTCTCCTCAGCCAGGCTGCTGCCATCCTCAAGAGCCTGATTGAGCCAGTCAAAACCATCATCATAGCTGATTGAGCCAGTCAAAAACCATCATCATAGCTGATTGAGCCAGTCAGAAACCATCATCATAGCTGATTGAGCCAGTCAAAAACATCATCATAGCTGATTGAGCCAGTCAAAACCATCATCATAGCTGATTGAGCCAGTCAAAAACCATCATCATAGCTGATTGAGCCAGTCAAAAACCATCATCATAGCTGATTGAGCCAGTCAAAAACCATCATCATAGCTGATTGAGCCAGTCAAAAAACATCATCATAGCTGATTGAGCCAGTCAAAAAACATCATCATAGCTGATTGAGCCAGTCAAAAAACATCATCATAGCTGATTTTTCCCTTTCTTTTTGGGGGCGTGGGGGTGGGTGAGGGAAACAAGGTCTCACGGTGGAGCTCTGGCTTTCCCGAGCTCCCTGTGTAGAGCAGGCTGACCTCAAACTCTGCAGAGTGCTGGGATTAAAGACGTGCGCCGCCACACCACACTGTAGTTGCTGCTCTTTCCTCGTAGAAGGAGGTACGGGGAGGGTCATTGGACCCTCAGCTGAGTAGCCCCCTCCAGCCAGTTGTAGCTAATCCTGCCCTAATTGCATAGAGAGAGTAGAGGGAAGGACAGTCTTAATTGCTGATACATCTCTTCGGGCCCTAAAATCTTATTTTCACTGCAATATTGTTATAATCATACATGCAATAGAATTCTAAATTCAGAGAACATAAAACATGTCACATAATTCAAACTACCACAACCATTTGAAGGTGCTTTGTAGCTTAAAATTTAAGCTACAGTGTCTATATAACATTTTTTAAAATTGTACTAAGTATTCTGTTTCATAAAATCAGTCATATTGTAGAATATAGCAGATAGAGTCCCCATAAGACTCCTGCGTGAAGTAGTCTGTGCCAGCCCAGGACTCTGAGTGGGAGGGAGGATCACTGGAGTCGGTGTGTGAGGCTAGTCAGAGCAACACAGCCAGACTCTGTCCTCAGAGTTCCCCGCAGAGATGGCTGAGTGTATGAAACTCGTGTGACTAGTGTGCTAACCTTATGTGTCTGGAAGTGAGCTTATGGATGGGGAATTGTAACCCCCACCTCCTTGCTGTCTTTCTATGGGGTTAGTGTAATTATAAATTTGTATATGAAGGTCTGTTCTGTTGTCTCTGTAGATGGTACTGTGTGCTCGTTCTGAAAGTTATCATAGCAGTGTAGAACTGGGAAGACCTCTCCTCTGCTCAGCACTGATCCAGTTGTGATGTCACTGAGCTGCTGGAGGGTGAGGGGTTCCCCACAATACTGCCCTAGTGAGGAATTTAAAAATACTTTCTACTTTTCAAGTCTGTCCATACCGTAGAATTTTAGTGTCTCTTTGGGAAGAAAAATAGATTTGTCAAGCTTGATATTCTATTAATGAAAGTTAACGTTTTAGTATATTACTATATTTAAACTATTTTCTTCTCATAGACATGGTCTTAGGCCTATTCCTGAAGCAGAAATTGGATTGGCTGTTATTTTTATGACTACAGAAAATTACTGTAATCCTCAGGGCCAGCCTTGTACAGGTAAATAAGGCATTTTATTTATTGTTTAGAAAATCTATAAATGTATGTATTTATTCGTTTATATATGTACTTTACTATTATACTTGTGAAGTGTAACCATTCCTTGTTTCAAAACTCACCTGTTTATACATTCATTCAGTTACTCATTTAATACATAGTTCTGCCGTAATACTGGGTGCTGCTACAGTTACTGATTCACTAGTGAGTAACGTAAGCACGATCTGGATTTGAACAGTGAACAAGCACAGTGCACACACAGCTCAGGACAGTGGACAGGCACTGATGTATGGAGAAGTTAGCCCTTTAATCTGTGTTCACACCGCATAGTCCATGCAGACCGACTCTTGGGTCACAGCTGTGTGGTTTTCTTCTGCACTGCTTGTTTCTGACATGTCAGTGAAGTAGGTTTGCTTCCAAGAACACAGAGTTTGAAGTGCTTGGGAAGTTTTAAACATGTCACATGATTTCTTCTGCTGAAGTTGTGTTAAGAATAATATTTTCCCAAAGTTTATGACTAAAACTCCCAGAGTTTATCCTTAGATTAGAACCTAGAGACTACTCTTCATCCTTTTAACAAGAAAACTAGCGTAGATGCCTAAATATCACATTTTTGGAGAGGCTGTCCCTTCCTGCTGCTTAGAAATCTGGGAGCTAGAATGATGCTCAGCTGTTAAGAACACTGGCTGCTCTTTCAGAGGACCCAGGTTCAGTTCCCAGCACCCACATGGCAGCTCACAACTGTCTCTAACTCCAGTTCCAGGGGATCCAGCACCCTCATACAGACACACATACAAGTCAAACACCAGTGCCCATAAAATAAAAAATAAGATTAAAAGAATATGTCCAACATCTTAGAAATAGCATGTGCTGGTTTTTTTTTTTGTTTTTTTTTTTTTTTTTTTTTGCTATTATGAGGGCGGATACCAAACTTATCAATAATTGAAGCCATGAACAATAAACATGGAAACAGAGCTGCATCTAAGTCAGTAGCCTCTCTTATCCTAGCCCCTGTTGGTGGCATCAGTCTTTTGTTTCTGTTTAGAGCACAGATTCTCAACTGTGTATACACTATAGAAGTAGTTTTTACTGTAAAGTTGAATTCCTTGGCTCACAATATTCTGGGAAGTGGCCGAGGCAGCTGCGTGCTTTGTTTGGTTGTAAACTTGCATTTCTATACAGACCTCGAGCCACTGGGTGTGAATGTCTGGGGAAGAACTGGACTAGAGCTAGTGTATGAGGAGACGCTTGGGCTGCAAGCTTCAGTCAACCTCATTTCCATCCCATGTCTCACTTCTCAGATCAGATACTCACTCTCCGCCTTCCTGTCTGAAGCCACAGCCCTTGGTTATGTCTGCACAGACCTCTGGAGGTCTGTGGTGGTTCCTGGTGATGTTTCTCCTCCAGACGCATCAGTATGGCTCATGCCTCACTGCCCGAACAGCATCCATCACCACTCTGCTTTTTCTGAATACTTACTCCCCTCTCGCTGTGAAGAGAAGCCTCATGTAAACTCAGTCTAGCTCCAGCCTCTCTCCTCCAGCTCTTACCACTTCCTGAGGCCTCTACAAAATACTTAACACCTTTTTTTTAGCTTAGGTTACTAGTTCACAAGGTTATTTTGGCAGTGTGAGCCAACAAGACTTTTTTTATCTGCTATTTATGTGTGAAAAGGCCTTAGAAGTCATTGATTCTTTGGATTGAAAAGGCAGAGGGTAGAGCTGGTACTGTAGCTCAGAGGTCGAGTGCTTCCTAGCATGTATAAGGTACCGGGCTCCACTCTCAGAAACAGTGAGTAAACATAGACATTATAAAAGCCAGCAAGTAAACAGAGCAAGTGTCCTGGAGTGGAAAAAGAAGAGTAAATAAACATTAGACATAAATAATCCAGAAGCTTTATTTAGTAATGGTGTTAAGTATTATTAGTGTTGGTTCATTCATTTCTGCAGTTGTACATGTGTGGTGACCCCAACCATAAAATTATTTTCATTGCTACTTCATAGCTGTAATTTTACTACTGTTATGAATGATAATGTAAATATCTGATATGTGACCCCCGTGAAAGGGTCGTTCCACCCCACAGGTTGAGACCCACTGTGTTACATGAATAGAAGAGGCTAACAATAAGCAGTCCTGGGTATGTGAGAAACCTCTGAACTAATGGGTCAGCTCTTCTATAACTCTATAATTACTAAAGTTCATCATAAGGTTTTTTAAGAAGCCACCAAGTAAAGTGGTACAAGTCTGAAATCGCAGCTTTCTAAGGCAGAGGCAGGAGGAACAGGAATTCAGAGCTTTAGCTACGTACTGAGTTCAAGGCCAGTATGGGCCTTATGAGACCCTGTCTCCAAGGGAGGGGAGCAGATGGCAAAGCTGAGAAAATTTGAGATTTTATAACAATCAGGGCCAAACTGGTCCTGCATTTGGCTTTTGACGGGCAGATCAGGGCCTTTTCTAGGGTATGATTTCATGTAGAAACCAAGGCCGTGGACGGCAATGACAGTCTGCACATTCTCAAGGTAGCCTTGGCTCTGGTGTAAATGGGTTCGTTCCAATAGAGCTGGAGAGTCTCCTTCCTTCCCGTTCTCTTTTTCTCTTCATGTTCATGAATTAGTTTGCAATTAGTAAGCATTTATCAGCAGTTGTGTATGTAACTGCCGTCGTGTTACCCACGAGGCGTGAGGAAGTGAGTGTGCGAGACAGTCAAGGTGACAGCTAGCAGTCACAACCCAGCTGACTTCTCTGCTCTCCTCTTGCTGTCCAGATAGCAGTTTATTTTGCCCGTAAAACAGCTTGAGGTTTTATAATTGTTTCCATGTTACATGTAATGATTGTGATTGCTTTTTTTCTTTCCACTTGCATGACATACAGAATTGAAAACAACTACTCCGGGACCAAGCCTTTCCCAAGGCATGTCAGTCAGTGGACAAGTAATGCCAAGTGCTGCGGTGAATATGACCGCACATGTAGCTGACACAGAATCAGAGCAAGCAGATACATGGTAAAACATCCTTCTTATCATGTTACTGTCGCTGTTGTGCCGATTAATAGCGGATCCAAGAGGAAACTGCTCCCTTTCAAGTCACGCTTTGGAGATAAAGCCGGGAGAAGGGAGTGCCAGAGAAACTAGTTGACCAGCCTTGGCAAAATACCCTGGCCAGGGTAGTGGCGTGGGAATTTAGAAATATTAGTGAAGAATATGAAGACGCATGAAAAATAATAAGACAGAAACCACAGAAGAGTGCGGGGTGGGGGGCATTCCAGTAACTATTGAAATCACCCAGTTTATTTTTCCATAGCTTTATACCCAGTACAAATGGGGAAAGTAACAAAAGATTTTATTAACATGATCCAAAAGATAACGCAAACAGTCAATCGCTCTAACACCCTGAGACATCAGCTCGTTAGCACTAAGTTGCCTGTAGTTGTTGTAATTACGTAACTCCACTGTTGCAGACTTGAAGTCGCTATAGACGGCATATGACTGAGTGCGGTGTTGTGGCCGATCCGATTGAGTCTGCTAACTGTACTTTTATTTCCTTAGGGTAACTTTTATTATTCCTTCAAATGTGTTTGAAAAAGAGAAAGAATTTGTGACTGGTGAAATAAATTTGAACTAGTAGCCCCTCCTTATGTGTACTTTTCCCATAGTAAACCATCACCTAAAAATATGGAGTGGAAAATCACTGGAATTAGAAATTCCTAAATTTTAGCTCATGCTTCTGAATAGCGTGTTGAAGTCTCTTAGCACAGTGGCTCTCAGCCTTCCTAACGCTGTGGCCTTTGATACACAGTTCCTCATGCATGGTAACCTCCAATCAGAAAATTATTTTCCTGCTACTTCATAACTGTAATTTTGCTACTGTTAAGAATTGTAGTGTAAATATTTGTGTTCTGATGGTTTTAGGTGACCCCTGTGAGAGGGTCATCTGACCCCCAGGTCGAGAACTGGTACCAAGTTATCTTACTTAGATACACATTATTCTTTTGTGCAGCCATCCGCTCTGCTACACACCTGTTTGCCACTGCCAGCTGTTGTAGTTACTGGATTGAGTGTCTTAGTTTTCAGTGCTTAAATTCATGTAATTCTTACATTGCTGTCTGATGCTATATCACAGTGCCCGAACCATTTTGCTCTCCTCATCGTAACCACATGGTGATTCTTTTGTGTTGTCTCATAAGAAGGGTGGGTATAGTGCAGTCAGACTCTTTGGAGACACCACATTCACGGAACTTTATTATATATAGTATGTAGTATTCTGTCTTTTTTAATTCTTTATATTTTTTGTTTTTTAAAGTTTAGTTTTATGTGCATTGACAGTTTTGCCTACATGTAAGTCTGCAAGTGTGTCAGATCACTGGAATTGTAATTACAGACAGTTGTGAGCTCCCATATGGATGCTGGCAATTGAACCTGGGTCCTCTGGAAGAGCAGCCAATGCTTTCTTAACTACTGAACCACTCTCCAACCTCCATAATTTTTCTGCTTTGTTCCTACTGTTAATCTCTAATTTATGCCTAATGTCTAAAGTAATGGTATATATATACATATAAAACTGAATTTATAGGATTCAGCACTATCTTTGGTTTCAGGCGCAGGTCTCTGATGGTCTTAGAATGCACCCCTTATGAATATGGGAATAGTATTATAAATATGCTAGTCAGTATAATTGTTCCAAGGAGCCCACCAGAGATCACGAGTCACACCAAACGTACAGCCAGTTGAAAGTCTTTTTTCCGGGCACCTGTGAAGTATTAAGTATTCCCACCCAAGTGTCGCCCTAAGCATTTAGACCAAGGCGCATTTAAAGGCAAAAACCACCTTCTGGTAACTCATTCAGCAGCTTCAGGAGGAGGTTTGCACTAGCAAGCAGTTTAACAAACTAAAATAAGCAAGCTAGGGCATCTTGGCCATGGATCCTCGAATAGATAGAGTTGAGGAATTTGCCCTGAGATTCTTTATCAGGAAGACCAAGTTCTAGTTACTCCTGAATGTCCTCAGCAGGAACAGTGTGGAGGAGCCTCTGCCCCGGTTGTCCTCAGCAGGAACACAGCCTGGAGGAGCCTCTGCGCTGGGTTGCCCTGTTACATAATTTGGGAGGTGCTATATTTGGTTAGCCTGGATATCCAAGTAGCTCATAGTCATCCCTACGTCTAGTTTTTCAGTGGTTTCTTTTATTTGAAGAACTCTGTTTCTTTTTATTTTGTTGTTTCCCAGAAAGGGTTACCACTTTATATTCTGTGATAGTTTTCAAAGTCTTATTTCCAGTATAACACAAAAGCATGTTCCTATTGAGATATTTAATAACACTATGTTAGATTGTTTTTAACTTTACTATTATATTAATTGGGCAGAACTTGTAAAAGAAACAGTTAATTTTTTAGTAGTTGCTTGAAAGACAGCTTTATTTGGTTTTCAGTCTGTTCAATCATATTTTACAAAATAATGCATATCTTTAAAATATTTTTCTGCTAGTAGTCTGGAGTTGTATAGCAGAGACTACCATCTGGTTAGAGAGACTCATCAGTCTGTATAGTGATTTAAATGTACCGGTATATGTAATACTGGAATAATAGGAGTTTTCCTGATTTTCTATATTTCATTATAGCAGTCTTACAAGAAAATAATTTTAAAATGTTTAAATGCAGTAGGCCTACCACCTAGTTTAGTCTCCCATAGGACACTTGGTTAAGGCTGTGAGTGTGCTTGGCAGTTACTTCTAGGAGTCCTTGTCTGAAGAAGTGTACTACCTCAGGGAGACTGCGGGTGTTGGCCTTGGGGCCTTAGATAGGTCTTCCCATTCTTGGACTGGAAAGACACAGTTGAATTATTATCTGATCTTCTGAAGTTGTGTTTCCAGAAAATGCTGCTAATTGTTTGCTTTCCTTCCTTTTCCCATAGCATGTCTTTGAGTGAAAAACCAAAAGAAGTAAAGATCTGTGGAGTGGAACAAAACGTTAGACCGCTTTCACAGGGAACTTATGGTTTAAAGGAGGTTCCCAAATCCAGCTCCAGCACTAATCATGTGGCACCAAATTCCCTGGTTAGGGAAAAGAACCCAAACTATCAGCTTTCACCAGTGAAAGTCCCTGCTGCTAATAAAAATAAAGATTGGACTTCTCAGCAGCAGCAGAACTCCATCAAAAACTATTTCCAGCCACGCACCAAAAAAAGGTAGGTTGTCAATAATTCCCCAGCTGTGTCTGTGAAAGACATGTTCAGATAGATAATGTAGAGTAGTGTTTTCTTTAGCTGGTCTGTTGAAATAGAAACTGTTTCTGTGGAAAGCTCGTATTTCTGTTTTTAAAGATTATATTCTGTGTGTGTGTGTGTGTGTGTGTGTGTGTGTGTGTGTGTGTGTGTGTGTGTGTGTGTGTGTATGAGAGAGAGGGGAGGAAGTTCAGAAGATAACATGTAGGAGACAGTCTTTGCACCATGTGGATCCCTTGAACCAGCTGCAGACTGTCAGGGTTGGGGCCCTAGGCTGAGCTACCTCGCTGGCCCCGTGGTTTTATTTCTGAGCTGATTCAATCTCAGTTTTGTCCCAATCTCCTTCACTAGGCTCATTATACAGACTGCACTTCGTTTTTCTTCATGTCCTCCTACATTAGCTTTCGTTTCTGGGTGCTTGCATCTTTAGGAAAGATTAGCCAAACCCAAGTTCCAGAATCATTTTTCTCATTTTTTTTTTGTAATAACCTATCTCGCAAGGTAAAAAGAGTGGTTATAATCATCAGTTTTTCTCTCCTTGTCTCCTCAGATCTCTATCTCTCCCCTACCATCCATTTGCAGCCAGCTCTGCACTTAGGTCTTTGGCAACCTAGACAGCAGAGGACCAAATGTGAGTCCTCTGGACTGTTGTACAATTGCATAAACAGAAGCATTTAGTGCTCCTGAGTGAGGGGCGTGCTGCTATGTAGAGCACTGCTTCTGACGGGGGACACATGGTCACAGTATTCACTTGGTGGTAGCTTCTAGATTTAGCCTGTTTGGCTTAAGTTTTTTATACCAGCTCTCATTAGGCCATCAGATTTTAGTCCCAGATATAATTTTAATTGCCCATGAATTTCCTACACTGCTGAATAAGCTGCTGCCTTCTGCCAGTTGGTCCTGGGTGTGTCTTTTCCTTCACATTGATTTATCTCGGATGATACATTAGCCAAGGACAGGGCTCTCCGTAGGCTCTAACCACAGCTGCAACAGTCCTGCCAGCAGAGTAGAAATCATGATGCACACACCATTCTAAAGATTCGCTTTCCAGTAAGGCTGTTGGTAGTCAGGAGTGAGTAGCAAATTCTGAGAAATTAAACAAAATTCCTGTCTCTGATTTTGTCTTCTCTTCAAATCTAAGGGAAAGGGATGAAGAAAATCCAGAAATGTCCTCATCCAAATCATCAAGGATGGAACTGTCTTGTTCTCTTTTAGAACAAACACAACCTGCTGCACCCTCACTGTGGAAAAGCAAGGAACATCCTTCCCAGAGTGAGCTTGTAGACAAGGAAACAGGTTGCTCACTTGTGGGTGACAGAGACATGAAACCCAATGGGACTAGTCCTGCCACTAAATCATTTTCCACAGAGTATCTTAGACCAAACAAAAGGAAAGAAGTTGATTTGGCCATAGAAGAGGAAGTATTGGAAGAGCTACTCAAGAGTACAGAGCTGGGGCTGGAAGTTCAAGTGAAAGTTGAGAAACAAGAGGCAGATGTCGGTGTCAGAAAAAAGCCAAGGATGGATGTAGGAAGGAGTAGTCACCTTAGTGGTGACATGGTGCCAGAAAGCTGCAGAATAAGTGTAAGTAACAGTTTGTTTTATGAGTATGTTTTATCTCGTGTACCCAGGCTGGTCTCAGATTTGATGCATAGCCTTTGCTTCTTTCCCTTAAATTCTGTTACAAATTGATCCACTGCACACAAAATGTAGACTTACAGAAAAGTAGTTCTAGTTTGAGTCACTGAAGTCTGTGCTCTCTGCCTTTCCTGCGACTCCTCAGTATCTACTTTTGTTATGCACTTGTTCAAATCTCCTGTCACTCACTCCGTTAGAATCCAGACAGGAACAGACAAGAATTGAGCCCCATAAACCCACGGATACCACTAGTATTTTGTAAAACGGCAAAAGCCTTTCATTTAATATTTAAGGGTTTCACGATAACAATATTATTTTCCTGTGCTACATGGTTCTATAGCATAGTTCTTTTATTCTTACTCTACTGTTTTAAAACTTCAGACAGACTGATGTAAGCAAGGGTGTGGTGAAATCACCAACCTGACATCTCTGTAGATGGGGAAAGATTCTTAATGTAGCTATGAGAGAGACAATAGCCAAAGGCATTTGTGGGAGTCCAAAGCAGCCATGAATCTCTCTCTGGGACAGAGAGGAGCCTAGCAGAAAGGACTATCTCTCTGAAACAGAGAGAAATTGGGGAGAGACAAGCCTGAAAACTGGAATAGTCTGGGAGTTTAGGGAAGAAGGGGGGTTGTGAAAAGCCAGGACACTAGTGTGGGGGCTTTGGTATGTATAACAGGTACCAGAGCAGCCCGAAGGTGAGCAGGGGCTTTGGTGTGTGGCCAGATGCCCATTTGCCCGACTCCAGTAGGAAGAGATATGAGAAGTAAATGTCAGACAGAAGTCGGCTTCACAGGCTCCTGAGGAGGAGTGCTGTCTGTGAGCTGAGCCGATATTTTCACCTTGAGATGTCACTGCCTCTGTCAGGGTGGAGGATGGTATTGATTCCCTTTGGACCTAAGAATGACATTATCAATGAACAAACACAGTGTAGGAGTTAAGAGAGAGTAAGCAACAGTCAACCTCAAATAGATCACTACATTCAGGTACTAACTTGTTTTTAGTAAGAATCTTTTCAGAGAAGTTTTTGTTTGTACAATATTAAGGGATATTTTATTTTTCTAGCACTCAGGAGAGAGGCAGGCAGATATCTGTGAGTTTGAGACCAGGTTCCTATCCAGCTAGGGCTATACAATAAGACCCTGACTCAAAACAAACAAAGCCTTGTTATTTTAAGGAAATTCTGATTCTCTTTATGCGAAAGAAATAGTATAGAGAGCATCCATGTGCCCTTCAACTGATTTTCCTGATTGCTTGAACAGCTTGATAAAATATACATCACATATAGGAATCATGCTGTAGCTAACCAACCTTACTCAGTATGAGATTAGTTTTCATTTGATTTTCTTACACGATTTTGAGAGTTTATCTTCATAAATGCTTATAAATGAAGGTGGACCAACAGGTTATTGATATTCTGCCATCTCAGAAATAGTATCTTCTTGATAAAACCTTTTTTTTTTTTTTTTTTTGCTATATAGATCAACTGTTAATGCAGCTTTCTGGCTGTGATTTTATAGCTTTTGTTGTGTCCATTATTTTGTTGGCTAGTCTCTAAGTATATAATTTATGTACTTCCAAGACACAGAATAATTGTTTTTAAGGTTTTTAAAAAGATTATCTATGAACAGTGTTTTCTACTTTTAGCAAGAAGATGAACTAGGAAAGAAAGTTGAAGTCCAGAAAGAATTACTGTGGTCAACAAAAGACGAAACAGCCGTAAGGAGATTCTTATTTTTTTCTTAGAAACGTTCGACATAAAAGATTATTATCATGCAAATTTCTGTCAGATGCATCCTTATTTAGTATTTCCTTGTATAATTCTGGTTCATTTCATGATTTTCCCTTTTCTGGAAATAGATTATGGTCATGAGACAGGAGTGTAGAGAACCTTAGGTCTAACTCTTTTCTCTGTACTACACGGATATGCAGTCTTTAAGCTTATCATTTTATTAAGGATTTTTTTAAATCATTTTTTAGGAAAGTCGTTTGTGTATAAGATGACCGAAGTTTTTCTAGCAGGATTGTTTATATCAAATACGGTAATGGATGTATGATACCTGTAAATTCCAAAAGAATCAGGCCAGGTTTACTTAAGGTTCTGATTACATTCTGTCATTATCAGGTGAACCTTTTTGTTCTTTTTGAGTGCACATACCTTACATATGCATTATGTAGTTCATCAATTGGAAAATAGCTGAGTGTGGCCTTTGCTTTTAATCCTAGCACTATTAAGGCAGAAATGGACTCTGAATTCTAAGCAAGCCTGGTCTGTATGGCAATTTCAGATTAGCCAGGTTAGTGAGACCCTTTCTCAAGAGAAAAAAAAAAATAACTCGATATGTCTTGATTGGATTGGATTAGAAGTAAAAGGAATTGCAGATCCAGGCTGTGCATTTTAAGTCATTATAGTCAAAACTGTTAATAGGAACTATGAGAGTCAATACATTTTTGCCAATGAGAAATAAGTTTATTTCTGTAGCATAAAAGCCCATGTTTCCAGATTCAAGGAGCTCTTGAAAGCATTTTCTACTCATGGTAGTGTCTCCCTGTAAAAATCAGGGCGATTCCTGATGAAGTAGTGGTGGATAAGGCAGACAGAGCCTCACCGCTCAGAACTCTTTCGCTTTGGGTGTTGATTGATGTGCAGGTAGATGTAGTTGTGGAGAATTGAGACCTTTCTGTCTATCAGTGGTAACTGTGGTCGTTGCAGCGTTGGGTGCATCTCATCAGTTTGCTACACATACCTCCCAGATGCAATGGTCTCACTAGGAATTAAAAACTGTCCTGGGTCAGGCCAGTAGCCAATGACCAGTGACTGTGACTATTTTCAGATGCACGTTTGGCTTTGGGGAATGATCTGCCCTGGAGATTCTCAGTCCACCCAGTGAAGTAATCATCACTGATTGTTGTGTACAGTACACTTTGTGTTGCATATCACAAGAAGCAGCTTGTTAAGGAGACTAAGAGAGTGATATCTGAGCTGACAGATTATTATATTGCTCAGCTCCTGCGGCCCGACGTGTGGAGCTTTTTCACCTTTCCACTTTGCTTCAGATGCTGAACAATAATTGATTGTCCCATATTGAATTCTTCAACAGTTTTTCTTGTAGTTGTAAGAGCTTCTTCACTGATTGCTCTCAGTTGGCCATGCTCCCTGATGGCTGCCCACCACACTCCTCATTTTCAAGGCTCTTGCCTCTTGCTAAGCCTCTTGAACCATCACTGGTCATGAACAGTTCCTGGGTCAAGAGTGTTGTATGTAGTGTCTGCTGCTTTGTGAGCCATTTTGAACTCAACATAGTCACTCAGGTAGCATCATTTTTATGGTATAAAGCAAATATTAAATAAGCAGAAAGTAGTAAGAAAAAATGTAAAGCAGGAAATGCGCATTACAATTCTATGTTCTGTAACCACATTTGTTAAGAATGTATTCCAATATCAAGCGGCAGGTTTTAACAGGGCAAAACTGCACTTATCACCAGTGCAATAATAGTAAATGACGTAAGCAGGGAGTCTCATTGAACAGATTATTAGTCACCCACCACAGGTGTTCATTCAGAATTGGTTTCTAGATGTCATGAAAATATCAATACAGTAGGTGGGGACTGGTAGAATGAAATATTTCATAATCATGATGTGTGGTGTCAGTGGGAAAGAAGCAGATAGTGGTGATGTGTGTCTGGAGAATATCTAGAGGAGGATGGAATATTTCATAATCATGATGTGTGGTGTCAGTGGGAAAGAAGCAGATAGTGATGATGTGTGTCTGGAGAATATCTAAAGGAGGAAGCTTGCTGTGAGGCGCTACCCAAGCCGCGGTGTGGGACACTTGTGAATTGTAGCCTTCTTGGTGGCTGTGCGTGCTGTAGCACTCCTGAGTCATTTTCTGGTTTTGATCCCAAATACAGAGTTCAGATGCCTGGAGCAACTCTGTTTTCCTTGGGTACTTGGACCTTTTCTGTAGATCTAAATGTCAAGTTATTTCCCTTTCCTTCTCCCTCTCTAACCATTTAATCCCCACTTAAGAACAGTGATGAACGTCCAGACAGCAGTGAGCTGCTTCCGAGAAAAGTGCTGCTGACGGAATTTAGGTCGCTGGTGGTTAATAACTCCACTTCCCGAAATCTGTCCGTGCTAAATGATTGTGGTCACCTGAAGAATTTTAAGAAATTCAAGAAGGTGAGTGTCTTCATGAACTATGTTTTAAGAGGGCAGGGTTCGGATTGTCAGAAACACAGCCCTGGCCCTAAATTTAATAAAAGGAGTATTTAACGTCTGGGTTTCGTTTTGCATTTTAAACTGTTTATTGTGTGTTAGTGGGAGTTAGAGGACAACTTGCAGGGTGCGCACTCTGGTTGTCGGGCTTGAGGGCAAGTGCCTTCCCCTGAGCCATCTCACCAACCCTAAAAGCAGTATTCTGGAAACCTGTGCTGTTTTTTCTGTTTCAAATAGTTAAGAAAAAATACTTAAAAAAAATAGCACAGCGTATTAGTAAATTTAGAGCTTTTAAAAAGTGTGTTTAATGGCTACTTTGTTCTGAAGTTGCTGTTTTCCCCAACTCTAGTACTAGGCTTTCTGACAACAGGGTCCTCCCTGTTCTAAGGTTCATCTCTGACTACCTGAAAGGGTTCAGCAACTCAGGACTCAATGAAGATCAGTAGTCAAATCAGTAGTGAAATGATAGCCATTTTTGTTGTTGGCATAGTCTATGTAGAGCTGTGTGCTCTGCTCTCAGCCTGGCCCTGTACACTGTGTTTACATCGTCCCCCACTTGCTCCCTCCAGCTTCTCCCACATCTCCCATCCTTTTCAGATTCATAGCCTCTTTTCTTTCATTATTATTGTTACATACATACAAATTATATCTATATAAACAACCTACTAAGTCCATTTAGCAGCACTCCTACTAGGTACTATGAAAGTTAGCTTTCAGAAAGGAGGCTTCCGGGTCAAATCCAGCTTGATTCTTCCAACTCTTCTGTCTGAAGTGCATGGTGTCTTCAGCAATAGGGACTTAACCTCAGCTTCTAGGAGGCTACCAAGGGCAGTGGCAATGCCTGTATTATGTTGGAAGTCGCTTGGACTCCTCTGACCAAAAACCCATAAGGAGGTCTATCATGGTTTTTGTTCAATTCTGTGACTCTTGAAGAGAACATTTTCACTAATGAAGTATAACTTCATTTAAAAAAATACACAAACACACACACGCATGCACGTACATATTACTCCTGAAACTTCTGAATCCCCTGTCTCCGCCTCCTGAGTATTGGGATTGTAGGTGTGCACCACCATGTCCAGCTGGGGTCTAACTCAGGGCCTCTCCTGTGCTAGGCAGACACTCGGCCAGCACTGTTGCTTGTTTGATTTTAAAACATTTATTTGGTTTTTGTTTACCTACTTTATGTGTAAAGGTCCCCACATGCCACAACACATGTATGTGTCTAGATGTCAGAGGACAAAGTGTTGGGGTTGCGTGTCTCTTCCACTATGAGTCATGAGACTTGAACCCACGTTTTTCAGGCTTGGGGGCAAGCCCCTTTGCCCCAGAGGCCAGCTCTATTTTTTTTTTTTTTTTTTTTGAGATCAAGTATTATGTGAAGTATGAGCTGGCCTGGAACTCGCTATGTACCCGGGATTGCTTTGAATTCTGTAATCTTCCTGCGTGGCCTCTCAAGTGCTGGGATTATAGGTTACATTTGAAAATCTTAGAATAAGAAATAGTGATTTAAACTATAGTTTGCTTTCCAGGAGTTAACTTTGACTACTAGATAACAAACTAAATCGACTTTTAAATGAGGCCTACAAACTAAGTTCTCCTTGGTGTGTAAATCCTGGCTGCATATCTGAGTCTACATGCAATAATAGCTAGAAAAGAAAAGGCTGAAATCAGATAGGTCTGGTACAGTTCTGTGTCTCGTTTGTACTATTAGAATATACACACTGTTGATATTTGTGCATGACTTACGCTGTTTGCATTTACAGCTTTTAAATAATAGTCACCTCGGCATTTTAATATGCCTAGCCTCACTACTTCCTGTCTTCCAGGTCTTGTTTCCTGGAGCAGGGAGGCTTCCACACATCATCGGAGGGTCAGATCTGATCGCTCACCATGGTCGGAAGAACACAGAGTTAGAGGAGTGGCTGAGACACGAGATGGAGGTGAGGAGGGCAGCGCTCACCCTAGAACTGTTCTTTAGCTTAGTGTGGGTGATGTGTGTGTGGGTGTGCCTGCCTGGGCCTGCACGTGTGGAGGCCAGAGGTTGATTTCAGAAGTCTTTATTTCTATTTATTTATTTATTTGGGAAATAGGGTCTCTCGCTGACCATGCTGGCTGGTGAGCCCTCACTCTGCCTGTCTCTGCCCTCTCCTGCAGAGGTAGCTCGTGTGTGCCTGGCTTTTATACGGGTTCGAGGGTGCCGAGCTCAGGTGGACGTATGTGCACAGCATCCCTGTATCCACAGCACCATCTCCCTAGCGCCAACTAAATTCTTAACAGCAAACTTGGTGACTTGAGCCCATTCATTTAGGAAATTGTTCCATTGCAGACATTAAGATTACACTGTGCTTTCCCATACTTATTTTAAGAGAATTACAGATTAAAATAAAGTGAGTGGGATCAGAATAGAGTAAGGTAAATCCTAGTGTAAACAGAAAGGAATCCTGAAGCCACAGAAGCGCAGGTGATGCAGGTGAGAAAGCGCGGCCTGAAAAGGACGGCTGTGGCCAGCCCTCCCATGCAGACGCCTTCCAGCAGTTCAGACCCTTCTCTGAACGCCCAGTAACATTTTATCAAGTTAAATTTTTCTTTGCTATAATTTTAGTTATTTCTTTGTTTCTGTCTTCAACACTTAATTGTTTACACCCAGCCATGGTGTTTTAGTTTGGACTTGGATCTTTTCATTGCTGGTGTCTGTTTTGTTTTTCCAACTCTTCCTATTTTCTGCAGATGTTTTTGTCAATGATTCCAATTCTTGAAGTGCTTGCTGATCTTTTTTAAAAATTATTTGTTCTTATGTATACAAATGTTGTAAATGGAGGCTTTTTGTCCCACCCGGTCTGCAGCCGCTTTAAAAATAGCCATTCAGAGGCTTAATATTAATTATAAACGTTTGGCTGATGGCCCAAGCTTATTACTGGCTAACTCTTACGTTTAAATTAACCCATTTCTACTAATCTAAGTATTGCCACCTGACTGTGGCATTACCAGTCTCCTGGCATGTTGTTCCTCTGCAGCTGATGGCCTCTCCCAGACTCCGCCCTTCTTCTCCTGTGTCTCTGCTTGGATTTCCCACCTGGCTCTATCCTGCTTTGCCATAGGCCAAAGCAGCTTTATTTATCAACCAATGAGAGCAACACATATTCACAGCATACAGAAGGACATCCCACCGCAAAATGTTTTATGAATATGCCTTTTTTATGGCAGTACATAAAACAATAATAAACCCAAAGCCCAGAAATTACCTCTTAGAACAGTAAATGGATCATAGTCCATATGCTCTCTGTTGAGGAGGGTGAGGGGCAGGGGCCGAAGGGAGCCCCGCACCACACACCACCTTCAGTGCTCAGCACTTGCTCGGGAGAGCTTAAAATGTTGGTGCGGCCGACAGCTGTCTCAGTCTTCTGTGTATCTCAGTAGGAGGTGAAGAGAGGTGCTTTATGTGCGCTAGGTTCACAGCACAGCACAGATGTGGGCACTCTGTAAACTACTCGGCGTGGCTGTGGCACACATATCTAAATGTACCACATGTTGGCATCTTTCCCTGGGTTTACCCCCCACTACTTTCCTTCTGTATTCAGTATTTTTTTTTTGTTCTTTTTTCAACATGAAAAAATTTCATTTTTTTTCAGCGAGCCCATCATAATTTTTATAGTAGGCCGGTTCTTAAAGTTTCTATGACTTTTGGATGTTGTCGATGAAACATAATCTTTAGCTGGACATGGTGGCGCACGCCTTTAATCCCAGCACTCGGGAGGCAGAGGCAGGTGGATCTCTGTGAGTTTGAGGCCAGCCTGGTCTACAAAGCGAGTTTCAGGACTGTTGCAAATTAGGTTAGTACGATAAATAACCAAGCCAGCTCAAGAAGAACAGTTATATTTTAATGATTAAAAAGGGGAAACTCACGCTACAAGAGTGGGAGGTCCAACGTCCTATCTGTCCAGCCCACGCAGAGAGACAACAGGCACCTGGGTCCTCCCGGTTTTTCTACCTGGGCCCCAGGTAGCCACACACTAACTAGATGTGATTGGTTGATAGAGTTTCCCCATCACAGGACAGCCAGAGCTATTACACAAAGAAATCCTGTCTTGAAAAAAACAAACATAGAAAAATTTAGTATCCTTTGTCCTGAGGCTTTGAGATCTTTTTTGTAGAAAATGACATAAGGTTTTTTAAACAATTACTTTATGCATGCTTTGTGTCTTCCTATTTATGTTCTGCTGTAGTAAAAATGTAAAAAGAAAAGATGGAATTTCATTTTATCATTTCACAATATGGATCAAACAAATATGTGTAGGATTAAATTCCTGCGGGTCACTGTTCTACATTTGTTTTGGGTTTTTTATATTACATGTATTTTGCCTGTGTGTGTGTGCATGTGCATTTGTGTTCTCACACGTGTGCCATGCTGCAGTTCTCAAATAGAGGATAACTCGTAGGAATTAGTTCTCTTCTTCTTCCATGTGTCCCAAAGGTCACTCATAGAATGCACACATAGATAGACCAGAAGTCGGTGTGTGCTGTTGAAGTTCTGTCGCAGCTGGTTTGGGCTGATCTGTTACAGGTGTTGTATTTCAATAAAGGAGATCCAAGCTGTCATCAGTGAAGTTAAGGCTGGGTTCTTGTTGTGAAGAAGGCACTAATTAGATATTGAATAAGTTAAAAATACTAGATGTAGGAAAAGAAATTAAGGTGTCTTTCTGGGCAGAGAGAAAAATATGAATTAAAACAGAAGGAATTGTATATGTCGGAGATGATTCTTCTTGTGGCTCTGTTCAGATTAACAAAACAAGCACACAGTGCCTATGAAGAGGCATGAAGTGATTGGGAGAAGCCAGATTTAAGGTGTGCATATTTTAAGGGTTGTTTTGTCTTTGGTAGATAGAAGTCATGAGGGCATAGTGAATGCCATGTGATAGGATCACTCTGGACTTGAGAAAGGAGCTTTCATTGGGAGCTTTTCCCTGATTCTAACTCTGTAAGGTGCTTTAAGAGTTTGGTGAAGTCTGTTGAAAATGATTGTGGCAAATTAAAAAAAAAAATCCTGATTTAGAAGCAAGAGGAGGGGAGACCTTCCGCCTGTACTGCTGCCGTGTTTGAAGATGACGTGTTTATCGCACTCTCAAGCTCTCTGTCACTGTGATCATAGACAATGGCTGTGACTCCAACACGTTAGACAGAACAGATTTAAACACATGTGACTGGGTCTCTAAATCTTCAACTCAAATCTTATTTGTGGAATGTGTGTACACATGCGCATGCACATGCATGTGTTTCCATACTGTTGCATGCACGTGGAGGCCAGAAAACGGCTTTTTGGAGCCTCTTCTCTCCCTCTGTCGTATGGGTCCTGGGTGTTGAACTCAGGCCATCATGCTGTCCTAAAGCCCCAGGTTTAATGAAGCCCATGTGCTGTCATCATTCTTGAACACTGAACTTTCTGCCAAAGGGAATGTTTACAAACTCAGTAAGCTAGCGATGTTGTCTTGGTTGTCTTAGAAATGACCTAGACAGTTCTTTCATTGCCGCAGTTTTGTGGTAATCTTAGTATGAAGCTGAAATAGAGGGGTCAGGAGTCAGCTAACGGGAGAGACCGCAGGAGGAAAACTGCCCAGTGACATCTTGGCTATGGAAATCTGGAGCAGATGATTCACGTCATGTTACCTCTGACAGGTACAGAGGCAACAAGCAAAAGAAGAGGCTCTCGCCGACGATCTGTTTAGGTAAGATTTGACTTTCTCTCCGTGTTGTTGAGAAATGTACACATAATGCAGTAATGTTCATGCCAATCAGATATTTGTTTCATCTGTTCTTGAAGAGATGCCTAATCTCTTCATGTGAAGTAGTTTGGTTTTGAACTTGTGCAGTTTTATTCTTATCATCCAACTTCAAGGACAACATTGATAATCTCATGTGATTGTTAAAATGAAGCCTTTTAATGGAATTCTTAGTGAAATGTCCTTTAACCCATTTTTTTTCTTTGCAGATATAATCCTAATGTAAAAAGAAGATAATTGAACTTTATAAAGGAAGCTATAGAAACACATTTCTTAGCAAACATTTATTTCAGGTCAGTTGGGATACATGAATGTAATACATAGAAATTACAAATGTTTTAAGGTTTCAACTTACTAAATAAAGCGAACAGACTCCATTCCTTTTGCCTGGTAATATTGTCTCTGGGGACTTTGTGTTCTTGTCTTTCATTATCGATAGGTAAGTAGGTAGATAGTAGATAGATAGATAGTAGATAGATGATACACATACACACACAGATGTATTACATTTTAAATGTATTCCTTACGTAATAAGCTATTACAACAGTCATGGTTTCCCAGGTTCTGAAGCTGCGTTAAGGATGAACAGAGCTCCTACTAGCTGCTTAGTTCCCCTAGCTGGGGCATATCTGTATCTGTATCCGTACATGGTACTTACTTCCTTTAAAACATTCTTATTCCAATTCTTTGCATAACCTTTTCAGAAATTACACGTGTAATTACTCTGCCATGTTCGTTTTCATGTTACATTAGAAGATGGTGGACATGTCAGTGGAACTTTTTCTTTCTGTTATCCTATAAGCTTTACTAAACTGATGTGACCAAAATGAAATACTTTAGTGGTGAGAATATCTCCCAAATCACTTAGTACAAGAGACTGAGGTAGTGTGCAAGCTTCATTCTGTGCTTAAGTCACACCAGAGAGAGATGGACCTGGTTTGGGTGGGTTTTCTGAGCACAGTGGCTGTGTGCCTGGCCTCTCTTAAAGGTTCTGTAAAGTAGAGGCACTGAGGTTGTCTTTTACCTGAAACATAAAATGATAATAGGAAATGAATTGTTTTTCAAATATTTTAATATGGAGAAGTGGATCTCAACTCTGTTTGTATACTGTACATTATATTCCAGAAAGTATAGCAAACCTTTTATTACAAACTGAAAGCTTTCTGGTCCATGGAAATTCTGCCTCTCTAGCAGTCTTACCTTTTTTGTTAGAATATAACATAGAAGCAATTAAAGGGTGTGTGTGTGTGTGTGTGTGTGTGTGTGTGTGTGTGTGTTTTAGGGTTTCTGTTGCTCTGAAGAGATACTTTTCTCATTTTACATTCCAATCCCAGTTCCCTCTCCCTCACCTCCTCCTGCCCCCTCCACCTTCTACCCACCCCATCTCCCATCCACTCCTCAGAGAGGGCAAAGCTTCCCAGGGGGAGTCAACAAAGTCTGGCACATCACTTTGAGACAGAACCAAGGGCCTCCCCCGTATATCTAGGCTGGACAAGTTATCTCTCCATAAAGAATGGGCTCCTAAAAGTCAGTTCAAGCACTAGGGGTAAATCCTGATCACACTGCCCGTGGCCCCATAGACTGCCCCAGCCACACAACTGTCCATGACATTCAGAGGGCCTAGTTTGGGTCTATGCAGGTTCCCTGCTGTCAGTCTGGAGTCACTGAGCTCCCACTATCTCAGGTCAGCTGATTCTGGACCACATCAATTCTTATAAAAGAAAACATTTAATCCTACATTTTCACAGGTTTGGTCCATTATCATCATGGTGGGACATGGCATGCATGCAGACATGGTGTTAGAGATTTAGCTCAGTGCGCTACATCTTGCAGGCAACAGGAAGTTGACTGAGACACTGGATGGTATCTTGAGCATATATGAGACCTCAAAGCCCGCCTCCACAGTGACACACTTCCTCCAACAAGACCACACCTACTCCAATAGGTCACACCTAATAATGCCATACCTTTTGGGGGGTCATCACACACACACATTTATTTGCTAGGTCTTTCTGGAACATGTGTGTGTGTGTGTGTCCCTTACAATTACATATAATGCTGGGGACATTCTACCTTTTACCAGAACATACTACATTTTATAGAGACAAGTTATAAATATCATAGACTTTTTTATTGTCATCCTGTATTATTCTTTCAAATTCTTTGTTTATGAAATAGGAAGCCTAGGTCTAAAATGTTGCTCCTCCTCGGCACAGTGAAGGAATAGGCCCTAGAGGTCTCTAGTCTCAGATTCAGGGGTCCTTTACGGGCTGCAGAGGTGGCCCTAGTGATGGAGGGCACTTGCTTGGTGGGAGAATCCAAGGCTTCATGCATGGTGGGCAGGCACACTCCTACCACCTGAGCTACAGCCCCAATCTAGACTTTCAATTTTGATAGTCACATTTGCCTATTTTCATTAATTTTTTTTCCTGTCACACACACACATACACAAAGTACTCATTGATTCCAAGACTTAATGGTAGTGCATAAGATTACATTTTAATATTTCCATAAATACTACTGTAAAACCCCCAAGTTTATAAATATGAGTCAGGTGGTCTTCCCCCATATGAATAGCAAACTCAGTTTATTGGAGGATGTGGTTTTTTTTGCATTAAATTATATTGGCAACTTTATAAAACATCAGTTGTGATTTATTATGTTTACCCATCCTTTCATCAGACTCCTTTTCCATAAATCACTGTAACCGTATGTAAGCCTTGAAGCTCAGGACTCCTGTTGAAGTGCCTGTGCGTGTGTTCACAGGTATGCGGAGGCCCAAAGCTGATGCTGAAAATCCTGTTCCACCTTACAGGGTCTCTGAGGTCCACAGCTCACAGATGGCGGCTAGCCGTCTTGTTTTAGGGATTCCCATCTGCCTTCTAGGAACCTGGAGCTCCAGTCCTCAACTGTGAGATACGTGCTTTAATCACTGAGCCATCTCCCCAGTCCCTGAAACCAACACTTCAGTCCTAGCAAGCCAGGAATCTGTTAGAATTTTAACTGGAATTGTACTAGAAATAAATTCATTTTTTCTCTTTTTCGTGGGGAGTGGGTTCTCTGTAGCCATAGCTATCTTGGAACTGCCTGTCTTGGCCTTCTGAGTACTGGGATGGAAGGAGTGTACCACCACATCCAGCTAAGAACTGGTATCTTAAGATATGCAGTCTGTATCCACTCAGATTGCCCATTTCTTTCGACACTTGTGTACTTCTGTTGTGAGACTTGCATGTTTTAAATTGAACCCTGCTGCACTTAGTGTGTAGATATTGTAAGTGGTCTTTCAAAAAGTTCATTTACTCTGGGAGAGTGGGCAGAGATGGACTCAGACCACCCAGGGTAGTTTGTCCTGGGTTAGCAGGAAGAAGCTAAGGGCCAACCTAGCACCAAATTTGTGGTGGTTAACAGTGAGCAAATGTTTGGAGGGTTGGGGTGGGGGTGGGGGACACAGAGAGAAGCACAGAGGTTCATGTCCTGGGCAGAGGCAGATCTGTAGAGGCAAAGGAGTGGGCTGATATGGGAGGGCTGCTTCCCAACTGGGGCATGGTGACATCCTCCTAGGACTGCTGCCAAGGGTCATGTCTGGGTCCATGGCCCTGCCACCGCCACGGTCTGTATTCACATGCTGGTTCCTGCTACCACTGAAGGTCATGAGGATGACTGGGATCTGGGCTACCACATGTAGCCACGCCGGTGCGCCATGCCACTGCTGTAGCCATCCCAGTCCGAGTGGCCTGGGCTGCCCCAGGGCCATGGGGACATCGTGGCAGAGGGTCATGTCTGGGTCTGTGGCCCTACCGCAGACAGAATCTGTGTTGATATCATAGCACCTGTTGCCAGCAAGAATTGGTTGGGTGCCTGGGGTCTGGGTCCCCACCTGGGGCCACCATATTAGTGTCAGTGCAGCTGGGGTGATGTCACTCTGAGCGGCCTGTGCTCTCCAGGGACCATGGTAGGTAGCATCCAGACCCAGGCTGCTGCTGGGAACCGTGTCTCGGGCGTGGTCCAGCCGCACCCAGGATCTGTGTTGAAGTCCATGACCTGTGTTACCACCAACAGCCACAATGATGTCTGGGCTCTGGCCATGCTGGTGACCGAGGGATATGCTGCAGCCAGGGCCAAGTAGACTGCACTGCCATCTGTAGCCAGGATATTGATCAGGCCTGAGCTACTGATGGAGGCCATGTCTGGGTCCGTGTGTCAATGTCAGTGGTTCCTATTCCCACCGAAGTCTGCAGATGCCTGGGATATGAGCCAACTCCAGAGGCCATATTGGTGCCCGAGGATCATGCTGCCTCTGGGGCCACCACATAGGGTCCTGCTGTGGCCGGGATGTAGCTAGGGGCCATGTCTGGGTCTTTTGTCCTACTGTAGTCAGGGTCTGTGCTAATATCCATGGCTCCTGTACCGTTGAAGGCCGCGTGGGTGCCCAAGGTCTGGGCCGCACAGGTCTCTCAAATCGGCAGAGAGAGTTGCACGGCCCCTGATGGCAACAGAAACCACAGACCTCACCAGAGGTCGGGCACAGACATGACCCTCGGCCTTAGGCCGCTCAAAGTCTGCATGGCCCCGGCAGCTGCACATCCCTCGGACCCCAAAATAGTCACAGGTGGCAACCCGTAAGCCGGACATCCGTGTGGCCTTTGATGGGAATGCGAACCACAGATACCAAAAAAGATCCGGGCTGCGGTAGGACCTCAGACTCAGGCATGATCCTTAGCAGCCTCCTAGGACTGGATATCACAATGGTCTCAGGTTACTGCACAGAGGTCTGTGTTGATGTCCATTGCCTGTACTACCACAGGGGCCCATGCGAACCATGTATTGAACCATGGGTTGAAGTACAAGGGCCTTACTGAGCTGGCCCCGCCTCTTTCTGGCCCAGGGACTGCCACACCCTGTAACCGATGACATGGCTGGCCCGCCCCTGAGAGAGTGGCCCCCAACACTTGGAAAGGGTGGCCTCACCAGTCACCACGTGCATGAGAGATCAGGCCCGACCCCTCGCCTGAGAGGAGTGGTCACAGCAGCCCAATCAGGCCACAGCAGTCACCCAGGTACACATCCAGGGCTTTAAGTTGGCACACATCTACCCTATGGGACTGGTCCCTCAGTACCGTGGCTACATGGTCCACATGGCTAAGGGCAATAGCAGATGTCCAGGGAGTGTTTGTGGGGCTGCAGTGTTGACGGCGAGCCGGAGCTGGCCAGCAGCACGTTACACTCTGAAGGCTTGCAAGGAGAGCTGTTGAACCAAAGGGTCTGCACGGCACACAGCAGCGCCCAGTGCTGAGATGAAGGAAGAGGCAGTGGAGAGGCAACAGTAAAGTGTTCTGTTTTTGTTGGCTTATTTTTTGATTGAAATTGGTATTATCTGTAGCTTTATTTTTTTTAATTTTAGTAATTTTTAGATTTTTTTCTTTTACTTTTCTATCATTATTTCCTGTTTAGTTTTGCTAAACTAGGAGGAGACACTATAACAGTGACGGGCAGATACAGAGGGACAGGGACGGGGGATTGGACGGTGTGATGTGAAGTTCCCAGAGAATCAATAAAAAAAAATCTTACAATGATTTATTGCTTGCATGTGGAAATTTTGTAACGAATGTGGACCCCTATAAGTAAGGTTTTTATGTACATACCATCTGTGAATAAAATTTTTCCCCCACAGGTGTTCTACCTTTTCTCTCACCTTATCAAATTGATTGCCATTTAAACAAGGTTGAACGCCGTGCCTGGTCATAGCCACTCAGACTTCCCACAGTTTGTCTCTTTCAAGGCCTGTTTCCACTCTTCTACACTTTCATGGCAAGTTTTTCGTTATTTGGTTTTTTTCTAGACAGTTTCTCTGTGTAGCCCTGGCTGTCCTGGAACTCGCTCTGCCTCCCGAGTGCTGGAATTAAAGGCGTGGGCACCACCGCCCCACAGTTCTAATACCCCCTTTTCCATTTTTATCACCAGAGCTTCGTTCAGTTCTATTAAGATTTTGAAGGTCATTTCCTTTGTTGCCTGTTACTTCATTGATTCCCACTATTTCCTCCTTTATTCTTGGGGATTAATTTGGTCTAGCCCCTGTAGATATCGAAGACCACGTTTTAATGTTGGTACACGAAACTTCAGTCTGCACTGCTTTAGCTATGACAGCTCTCTCCCAGTACTGTTTTTACCTGCTTGTCAGCCTTTTAGAATTCATTTTATCTCCCGAGTTGGTTTTGAAGCTTTTTCAGTTTTTAATTGCTGTAAAAACATGCAACAGCCCACTTTAGATAGCAGCATTTACTGTGCATACCATACCATATGTGCTTTCACGCATATTTTACTTGTCTTAAATCTTGAATGTCAAGTTTTGATGTCAAACATTTGCCTCCAGACAGTCCCCACTCTGACTGTGGCATCTGTGTAAGCACACTGATCGCATGGGGTTCATGCTCCTTCAACGGGAAGAGGTTTAAAACCAGTCTAATTTCCTCTTCAGTCTGAGTCTCTCCTGTTTCACAAACGAGTTACCAGAACTTACTTTTTAAAAATGGATCAGAAAGTTCCATCACTTCCTAGAGTCTATTCCATCATGGTGGTTTGATGAGATTCTTCCCACCCCATATAAGTTGTGGGTATTTGAATGCCTGATCCCCAGCTGGTGGCTGTTTGGGGAAATTAGGAAGCGTGACTCTGTAGTATGACTTGGCTCTCTCTACTTTTCGTTTGTGGATCAGCTGTTGCTCCAGTGTCTGCTGCCACGTTCCTCACCGAGATAACGGCAGACTCATCTCCCTGGACTGTAACCCTCAAATCCTTGCTTCTGTAAGTTGCCTTGTGTTAGCACAGCAATAGTAGTAATATAACTAAGACATCCAGATTTTAAAATCTGTTTCACAATACTACTGTTCTCATCTTTATTCATGGAAAAGTACTAGCAAAAAAGAAAGAATGAAAGGAAGAAAGAAAAGTACGACCAGTGTGCATCTTAGGGTTCCGAGTCATTTCACCTGGCTGTGCCACCCCCGTGTTCCCACCAGATTACTTTTTGAGGATTCTTTGAACAATTTTAAGTATGGTCTATTTCGCACATAAAATAAGAAGTTGCTCACTTGCTGGAATAGTCAGGTACTTACTTCATTTAAAAGGATGAACTAAAATACTAATAAACTAATACTAAAAGGTAAATGGGATTCTGGCAAAGAAATTAACTGTTGATTAGAGTACAGGAGGGTAGTACATCAGAGTTAATGCTTGAATGTGGTACTCTCTACAGGACAGCTAGTACTCAAGGACCGTGGGAAGCTGGGGTTTGCTTTTAAGTTGAGTTCATATACCAGGTTTATTTACTAAATTCCTCTGGCATCTTATTTTTAAAATGTGTAAGGTCACGCACACACACAAAATCGCTACTGGTCAGTTTAAAACAGTCTCCAGAGATGGAAGGGAATGCCAAGTGGTCTTATGTTTCCCCAGAAATTACATCTATAATACTGTCATTTTCAATTTGCAAGAAATATTAAAGAAAAACATCCAATCCAAAACAGAGCTCAAACACGGGCAAGGAAGACTGCACTCTGCTGAAGCACAGTCAGAGATGTGTCACTTTAAAAAGGTGTGCAGCTGCTCTGAAAATAGTTACATCTCAATAAGGAGCTAGAAGTAGACTTTACAGTTATAAAACAGGTTCTCAGGACTCAAAACCTCATCTGAAGCAATCAGTTGTCAGAAACAAACTAATACAGACCACACTGAGAGTGAGCTGAGCACTCAACACTGCAGTCAGCAGGAAACAGAATGGTAGGGGTCCCCTATTTTAAGAAGCTGAAAACAAATTCAGTGGGCACAGCCCAGATAAAATTATATCCCCCCCAAAGTGGGGGGGGGACTTTGAAAACTTCACTTTCCCAAGAAGTCTGGAAGATCTTTTGTTAGCACTAACACATTTCACCATTTGTACTGAAAATGAGACTATCAGAGGCCATGAATCTAATAACCACTTGAGCTGCTGTCATTTCCTAAGTGAACATTGTTACAGATCTCTGAGAATGGAAAAGGATACACTCTTATTTCCCACATTAACCTCTCTAATAATTCCAGCAAACCCACAGTATTCTAATTCCAGTACTTACCATGCCCCCAAACCTTCATTTCATTAATAGAGATTAACTCAGTGTTCACACAAGGGTAAGTAGTTCCGTCCACAATTTATTGAATTGAAAATCAGGTTCATTAGATATTATGGTGACTAAACAGAATAAACCTGTCAAAAGGATCTTAGTGGATTCCTGGATGTCAGCATTATTGAAATGTTAAATTATGAGAAAGTAAGAATATCAAATACCTACCTAAGTTTTAACAGTAAAAATATTTTTAAAGACCATATTTGGTAATAAATTAGGTTTATATAACTGCTAATTTCAAAATAAATAAAACCTGAGTTGAAAATGCTTCCTCGTATCCTGCCCAGCACACACTCTCTGTAGGCCGGTGTCCTTCACACTCCATCCAGTGACTGTGAACACAGTCGGCCTGAATCCCTAATGAGATACGGAGGAAGCTGGTGCTGCTGGCCTTTGGGCCGTCCCTTGAGGAGGAAGGTGACCCAATATGAACTAAATATGACTTCTGTCTTAATGACTGGCTTTATAAACGCCAAGTTAGAAAAGAACATCCTAGTTCCATGAAAGCGTGCAGTGTTTGCCTGAGTGACACCTCTGATACACTTCAGTACAACTTGGGACACCAAGCTTTGCTGACTTTAGAGACTAGCAGCTGAAGGCTCTCCCGGTTAATTCAAGCCAATACACTGCAAACCATTGTTAGAAATCTTTAATGCTTAAGTGTCCATGTAAAGTACTTATGAACGTGCTTTAAGCTATCCCGTCTCCTCCTCCTCTTTCAACAAACAAATGCTGCTTTTTCTTCTGTCTCGTAGCCAAACAGCGTGTAACAGCCAGTGCCCCTCCCTTTAAAAATCGAACAAAATTGTCTCCAACCAAAGGGCCCAAAGCAAAAAGGTTGGCTTCTTTCACACATTCATAGGTGTATGCATCAACCTCCACAGGATTCCCCTTGCACGTTATTGGCTGGCTGGAGTGACGGCCTAGGTAACAACCTTGTTCCTTCAGAAAGGACAGATTTGGATGAGAACCGATCAAGACTACAGCCGCAGACAGCTTAAATATTCTCTTCAGTCCAGAGTCGCTCTGAAGAATGCATCTCATGTCTGACTTAAAGGAGAGCACACGGTGCTCAGGAAAGCTGGTATACGCAGACACAGCATCCGAGTCTGCAGTGTGTGACCGAGTGCACATCATATCGTAGACTTTGTGGTACTCAGGATACAGCTTCTGGGGAAGCTGTTTGAAAATTAAGCTTGGGTCAGTTACTCGTCTGCGAAATACGTGGATCACAGGGATGTTGTTGTTGTAGGCACACAGCACTGCATCAGCCGCAGTGAGGCCGGAGCCCACGATCAGCACTGGGTCCGCTCTGCCGCACAGCTCCCCTTTGTTTACAGCAGCTCCAAATTCGGGCAGTGAGTGAAACACAAAAGGAAGCTCTTCCCCCTCAACTTCCAGGTGGGCAGGAGAATCCAACGTTCCGGTTGCAAGAGCTACATTCTCAGCGAAGAGGCAAAAGGGAACATGAGAACCACCTGCTATTCGCTGATAGCCTCTGATTTCCCAGTTTCTCTTGATAAATTTTGACTTCTGGTTCTGTAAACGCTTCGTTGAAATATCTCTGTCTTGACTACCATTATCACCTTGGTCTCTGTAGAGTTTCGATACAGAGGTTATATAAGTATTCTCTCTGAAATTCTTCTGAAGACCCATGACATTCACATAGTGTTTATAGTAGCGAGCTATTTCCTCTGGCATAACACGGTCCCCCTTTAAGTTCCTGTAGATGAAAAGGAAAAATAACCTATGAGGAGAGCACTTTCCGCTTCAGGTTACTGTCTGAGCTAGGAAGCTTCTGTAACTTAGTTCTTCCCAGACTGTGTTAGCTGACAGCCGCCCTCATGCTTTATAAACATTGTTCTCGCTTTCTTATCCTACTCAGAATGGCAGTCATTTGTTCGGGAATATTATCTTCAGGTGTGTGACTTTTGTTTATGCTGCATTTGTTTAACTCTGTAAAGCTGTGGTTCTTTGCCTGTCTAAAACACCTGATGGTCCTGATAAAGAGATGAACGGCCAATAGGAAGGCAGGAGAAAGGATAGGTGGGACTGGCAGGCAGAGAGAATAAATGGAAGGAGAAATCTGAAAGGAGAGCATCAGGGGCCAGCCACCCAGCTCCATACAAGCCACAGAGAAAGACAACAGCCCAGAGGGAAAAGGTAGACAGGATAATTTAAGTTCAGAAAAGCTGGCCAGAAACAAGCCGAGCTGAGCCAGCGAGTTTATAGCGAAGAATAAGGCTCCGTGTTGTGATTTATTTGGGAGCTGGGTGGTGGACCCCCCAAAAAGTCAAAAGAATAAAATGTCACACTACAATCATTAACAAAACACATAACAAATGCTAGTAAGGATATGGGTAAAAGGGATCACTGCTGGTGAAGGACACAAACTACTCTAGTCACCATTCTAGGGAAATCTGTATGGAGAGTTCTCAAAAACACGATACCAGATCGTTCATGACGCTGTTACACCACCCCTGGGTATGTATTTACCCAAAGGGCTTCACGTCAACACAGCACAGAGGTATTGGCACATCAGTATTTATTGCATCACTAGTCACAACCCAAAGCTTTGGAACCATCCTAAGAGTCCAGCACAGAAATCAGGTAAAGGAAACAGCATATAAAACCAACGGCTTACCCCCACCCCCGACACAAAGGGTAAAGTCACGCAACAGGAAAATAGATGCAAGAGATACCATATTAGGTGGATTAGGCTAATCTCAGAAGTGCAAATGTGTTCTCTCATTTGTGGTTCCTAAATTCTACATATAGTACATAGACCATGCATGCATGTGTCTATGACAAGGAAACAAGCCAACTGTCTAGAGATCAAAGGAAGCAAGTGAGGAGCAGGCTGCTTGATAATCAGGTAATAAACGCATTAACGTGTAGATATTTGAAAAACCAGCCTATTTTATCTTACAGCTGTAATTATGTAGATTGCATCATTAACAAATCACTGTGCAGGGAGCCAGACAGATGATGCAGCAGCTAACAGTGCCTAGGTTAGGAACCAGCACAAAGCTGGGCACAGTGCACACACTTTAATCCTCTGTGTAATTTAGATTGATAAGTGCTTCTGGTTAGAAGAAGAAGCACCTTTCCCTTTTGCTACTCATTTTAACCAATCTAAGAATATACTAAACAATTTCACTTGCTTATCAAATGAATTAAAACAACCTGACTGATATTAAAACTTCAAATTTTCAACCTGTGCATACTTCCACTTTAAAAAGTCTAAAGTGAATGTTTAAAGATTTAACTTTTGCTCCATTTACTAATCTTCTCTGTGTTTCACCTTCGTGTATCTATGTGCACCAAATACATGCTTGGTGCACATGAGTGTGTCAGGAGGATGTCAGATCCCTGGTAACTGGAGTAACAGATGGTCGTGAGCCACCATGCGCTGGGAACTGAACCTGGGTCCTCTGTAAAAACAGCATATGCTCTTAATCACTGAGTGGTGTGGGAGAATTGTCTGTATTCTGTCAATCATGATTTAAATAAACGCTGATTGGCCATTAGCCAGGATGTATAGGTGGCACAACCAGACAGGAAGTAGAGGCAGAGCAAGGAGAATAGGAGAATTCTGGGAAGCAGGAAGCTCTCTTGGCACTCCTGCCTGGACAACCGAAGAAGCAGGATGTGACCTGCCCCGCTGAGAAAGGTACTGAGCCATGTGGCTAACATTGATAAGAATAATGGGCTATATATGTTATAAGAGCTAATACAAAGCCTGAGCTAATGGGCCAATCAGTTTGTAACTTACGGAGACCTCTGTGTGATTTTTCTCTGGGACTAAATGACTGTGGGACCTGGTGGGAGGACAGAAACCAACTAGGCCCCTCATGCTACAACTGAGCCACCTCTCCAGTACTTTGATGATTTAATCTTAATTAAATTCATCATGATCTAGATCTTAAATCTTTTAAAATTAAGGAAAATTTCTACAGGTTAAACATGGTTGCTACCTAGCAGGAAGTCAGGTACTCAAACTTTACATCTCTATTCTAACAAACATTAAGTAAATTCCCACTTTAACATAATTCAATTAGTAAAATTAGATCCCCTGCATTAGTAATTCATGTCTGGTTTATACATGTACCTGGAAATGATAGGGCTTTTCAGTTTCTCATTTTGTATTCTTTTATGAAGAAATTTCTCAGTATTTACCTTCAAGTTCAAGCGACCAACCATACCCCATGTTTCAGTTTATCATTCTAAAGGATCCATCATAATACACTACTCTTTACTCTTCAGAAACAAACACCCTGCTGATGTATTACCCTTTAATTCCTGAGGATTTAATTCTGGCAGAGGCAGACAGATCTGTGAGTTCTAGGCCAGTCTAGTCTACATGGTGAGTTCCAAGATAGCCAAGGCTATGTAGAGAGTGTCTCAAAACACTAAACCAAAACAAAACAAAAGCACCTTAGGTTATGTATACATTGAGTATAAATAAATAGATATCCATTAAAAACCTGACACAAGTTTGGGAAATAATACATAAGTAGACACATAGGCAGAAATAATTTGTAGGTAGAAAGTAACAGAGTGATTAAATATGAACGATAAATTCTGATGAGCAAGGTGACAGGAAGGCCCTTGTAAACAGTTCTTTACCTACACATGGCTCACAGCATGCTCCTAGCTCAGCATCACTGTCTCAGAAAAGGATTTTTATTGAACAAGGATATCCAACTTCTCTAACACAGGATGCAGATACTGCGTCCCCTTTTCTTCACACATCAAGGACTCTAGTATAGCTTGATCTTTACCTTCGTTTGCTTGACATCCAATCTTTAAATTTAAGTCCAGGTAGCTCCATCCAATTTCCAAAGCTGATTGTCAACATAGAGCCTTCCATATTCTAGTTTGAAAGTATAGATAAAGAAAAGCAATATTACCTTTTGAAAACAAATATATCTTATTTATACACAAATTCAGGCCATATAAAATGTGTTCCCAAGAGTCCAAAAGGAAGAGTCGCGTACAGCACTATGGAATTTGCTTTCAGACATAAACAATAATAGTCAATGATAGAAAAGCAGGTGCACCTGGAGTTAATCCTATTAGCCGTTTTCAGAAATAAAAGCAACTTATGTTTTCTCATATTTCCTCTAAACTTTCACTCTAATAAGACCTTCACATATTTTCACCATTTGGTATTACCTGTAGTATATATTTATGAAACAAATAACAGCACTAGCTTTGGTCTATGATCAGTATAATTAAGATATACATGTTAAAGAAGAAATCAGCATCTTTATTTCTTAAACAACAAAAAAATGTTCACTAATTTCCAAAATTTTATTTTTTTGTTTTGGTATTTTTATAGATTTTTTTTTAATTAGACTGCTTTTCTCTATCAATTATAATTTTGAAATCTGAACTAAGCTGGATATAATATAATCACTCTAAAAATAGAAAAATAATCAGTGGTTGCCTAAGAAACAGACTCAGCTCAGCACTGGGTTAGTGTTATCATCGAAGTAAACCTCTCAAGCTTCCTTCACCTACTTCTGCTTTGCTCAAAACAAAGCAAAAAAGCCAAGGGCCAAGGTACCTACCCAATCACCGTCAGGCCCCTTGAACACTTGTGGACAGGGGCGCCGTTCTCAGAACTTCCCATTTCTACACAGCCCGGCACAGAGAATGGGCACATTATAATGCATTTTATTCAGTCACATGTATAAATTTTGACACAGGGTCTCATGTACCTGGTTTGTTTGTTTATTTATGCAATGTTTAGAAAGATAATAATACATATAATGGTTTGTATTTATCCACACACACCAGGAGGGGGCACCAGATCCCACTACAGATGGCTGTGAGCCACGGGGGCGGCAGGAACTGAACTCAGGACCTCTGGAAGAGCAGCCAGTGCTCTTCTCAGCCACTGAGCTATTCCTCCAGCCCCTATCTATAAAATTTCTTAACACACGGTCTCATATACACCAGTCTGGCCTTGAATTTCCTATGTAATGTATACGCCATCAATGCCTGCTGCCACTGGATAAGTGTTCTGATAGGGCAGAGGTAACAGAAGTACTTTATTATGAAAAGTGTCCTCTTATGTTTTGGTGTGGGAGGGTGGTTGTTCAAGACAAGGTTTCTCTGTATAACAGCCCTAGCTGTCCTGGAACTAGTTCTATAGACCAGGCTGGCCTCAAAACTCACAGAGATCAGCCCCCTCTGCCTCCCAAGTGCAGGGATTAAAGGTGAGCGCCACCACCACCACCTGGCTAATGTTTTCCTATACAATTTATACAAGGTAGTATAGAGATACGTTCTAAGACTATATCATTAAGAAAAACCTGGCTTAACTACCTATAATTAGTGTATGCTAAAGTAAAGACTCAAGTTGGAAGCCTGGCATGATAGTGCACGCCTTTAATTCCAGCAATTGGGAGGCAGAGGCAGGTAGATCTCTAAATTTGAAACTAGCCTACAGAGTGAGTTCTAAGACAGTCAGGGATATACAGAGAAACCCTGTCTTAGAAAAAAACAAAACAAACAAAAACCAAGTTGGTTTTATTAAGGCAAAATATAACAAATACTTCACTATACACTAAAATGTAAATATCATACTTACATGCCACGCCCCACCAGGCGGGCCCTTCCCAAGAACTAAGTGAGGGATATAATGATGCTGTTCCAGTCTCCAGTGTAGAACAGACGGGTAATCACACCCAAAGTCAGCATCTGGGTGAAGAAGTGTGTCAAAAAGCACTGCCACGGGATTGGACGACCGGCCCTCCAGCCCCTCAGATAGGTACTCTAAGTCCTGAGTGGAAGGGAAAGAAGAGAAGGGAGCCTGAGAAAACCAGGAGCCAACGCCACAGTTTCCAGGCAGTGAGTTACACAGCATGCACTTATTCTCCTTGAGCTCATTCATAATAGATTGCTTGGCAAAATAAATGTAGGCAACGTTTAGATTTAAAACAAAGCTTTAAAAATAGCCTTGTAAGAGCTGGCAACACCGTGGTATAGGAACGTCGGTGGATGTGAAGGGCAGCGCTTCCCACACTGATTTCAGCACGGAGAACATGTCAGACCCTCACCGGCAGGGCTTCAAAGATGGCTCAGTCAGGAAACCGCTTTTTCGGGCCTGAGTCTTATCACTAGAACCCACATTTGAAAGCCAGGCATGGTGGATCAGGCTTCTAATCACAACACAGTGGAGGGGGCCATGGAAGACTTCTCTCACTCACTGGCTAGGCAGGGTAGCGTACTAGGTGAGATTAAGGCCTATGAGAAACCTCACTTCAAAAAACATGGTGTGTAGTAATGAGGGGCTTGGGCTACGTTCCCGGCGCAGGGCCCCTTGTGCCATTCGGCTCCCGGTGTGCACCCGAAATAATTACAAGGAAACTGTATTCATTGAAATACTGCCTGGCCCATTAGCTCTAGCCTCTTATTGGCTACCTCTCACATATTTGTTTAACCCATTTCTAATAATCTGTGTGTCACCACGAGTCGTGGCTTACCGGGAAAGATTCAGCGTGTCTTCATGGTGGGCGGCTCTCTCTGGCTCTGTTGCCTTCCCAGCATTCTGTTCTCTTTATCCTGTCTATCTAAGATCTGCCCTATCAGAAGGCCAAGGCAGTTTCTTTATTAACCAATAAAAGCAACCCAAATACAGAAGGGCCCTCCTACACCAATGGTGGACAGTCATTGAATTAACACCCAAAGTTAGCCTGTGGCCTACATACGGGCATGTGCTCACACTCTCACATAAACCTGCAGCCACAAGTCACATGAAATTTTTAAAAACTCCACTAAGAAATAATTTGGGAATTTTTGCTCAAATATTCAATATAATTTAGATATGACACCAGGATATATTTATAAAGCTAAAATAAATAGCATTATTTAGAATGAAGGATTTATAACAAAGAAATAATACATAAATAAAACTAATCTTCTTTCAGCATTAAAACATCTTTTAGAACTGATGCAGCAAACAATACCTGGTCAACAATGGAGAGGTGCCTTGCTTCTTCTAGCTTACTGTGTAAGATTGAGTTTGGATGTATTGCTTCGGATGATAAATATGGTCTGTAGCCTGATAACATATATGAAAGGCATATTCCTGAAGGTCCATTTCCTGTTTTAAAAAAAGTAAAATGACGTAAGTTGATCGTCTTATTGCTTGGCATTTCCCGTCACCTGTTCCTCCTTCTCCAATCAACTAAAACCTCACTCAGACACTTCTGTCCTCTGTCTTCTGTCTTTCAGAATCTCATCTACTTAAGGCTTCAACTCTGTGTTACTGACTTCCAAAATTAGTTCTCTTGGATGACCTGTTCTTGAGAAATACACATTTTTATAGGCTACTTTTTTATTACAACTGATGTGGAATTGGACTATGGGCAGGAGAGAAAGCTCAGCAGGGTAAGGCACTTGCCACCCTTAACAATCTGAATTAAATCTCTGGAACTCACACAGTGGAAGGAAAATCAATTCTGCAAGTTGTACTGTGGGCACACGTGCAGGGACGCACACATACATTGAAAGAGAGAGAGGGGAGACATCTAAAAAAATCAGGAAAATTCATCAGGTAATATCCACAAATACAAGAAAAGCCGTTTGACCAAACACAGCATTGCATTCGGGAGTTGAAAAAATGTAGTAAATTTTAAAGAGGCAAACTTCAACATGACACAGATTATGTTAAAACAAAACAAAACAAAGCAAAAAACAGATACTCATCACCATAATGGATGATGTGAAGGAATGAAATAAAAGACACACAGATTGGGGGAAAGGAGGTAAAAACAAAATACTGAAAATACTGTTTGCAAATGACATGATTATCTTATAGAAAATTCCAGGAATTGACCTCTCAAGACCCCAGAACAACAAGCTACAGCCAAGACTGAAGAATACAAGTCAATACACGAAAGTCAACACTCTTACACCAAAGAACGGAATTTGAAATAAAGAACACTATCGTTTACAATTACATCAAAAGAGAACCATTTTAGCATAATTTTAGCAAAATACGTGTAAGTGCTACATAAAGAACACCACAAAATTTTGACTAAAGAAATAATAATTTTAAAAAGGCCTAAATAGATAAGTTATTCTATGTTCATAGATAGGAAGCCTCAAAATTACTGTATGTTGTTCTTAACCTGATCTATAGACTTAATGCAATTCCAATAAACAACTCAGTACTGGTAAGCTTATTTAAATATGTATTCTAAAACATTTTAGAAAGGCAACGGTTCAGAATAGCCACCACAATGCTATCTTGAGATAAGTCTTGTGTGACTTCAAGTTTGAGCACTACATGAAAATACAAATAGTAGGTAATTAAATGAATATAATTATCCAAAGTATTGTAGTAGTCGTAGACCCTATCTGCTGAGGTGGCACAAAGGATGGGGTGAACACTTTAGGTGATCATGAATGTCACCGCAGAGCACGGCAATGTCACTGCGAATAGCATGCCTTGCCCTGCGAACTAACAGCTGTCATTCAGGTCATGTCCACAGGTGTCTGACCCACACCACAGAGCTGCACGGCTGGACTCCAATGATAAAACACACAGAACTCTAGTAACACTGGTCACCATTAACTGCTACTATCGGTAATTCAGCAAAAAGCTACTGCATTCCAGCGTGGACTCTATCCTATAAGTCAATACTTCTCCAAAGACTTGGTGATGGTTATTTTAACAAATCAAACAACTTAATACTTTATAATTCTGGCTTAATTATCTGTCTCCATTTCACAGAAGCATCTCCTTATATTTTTGTTCTTTTAAGATATTTATTAATTGCCACATGGTGGTTGTACATATCTGTGAGGCACAGTGTGGTGTTTTAATGCATGTCTACAATGTAGATCAGACTGACCATATACATCACTTCAGACGTACACCACTCTTTATGGTAAGAACATACAAACCTCTACTATGTTAAGGTGGGGAGCTTTTTCAATACAATGTTAGAACATACACACCTTAAAATTATAAAAGCCGTAAAAGTAGTAACTAGCTTTAAGAAATAAAATACAGTAAGTAACTTACCAATTATTACCACAGGTAAAGTCACTGATGAATCTTCGAGTAAAGAAGTTTCTTCAACCAATGGCATCCCTTTAACTTTTGGCCCCAAATTATCACCAAAATATTGCACTAAGGAACTGAAAATCTCTCCTTCAGTTTCAGTATCACTATAGTCTCTTTTTTAAAAAAAAAAAGTAAAATTATAGTTAATTTAGGTTTTATAAAACCCAATTTTTTCTCATAGTTTACTTAGACAATAAAATAGCCATCAGTTACATAGTGCTTTCCATAGTATAACATTTTAAGTCCATGAGTCTGAAGCAGCCATTTGTCTCATATGAATATCTTGGAAGCAAGTTAACTACTGAGTAAGCTTTTTTCCAGGCCAGGGAAATAAAATAGCTTAGTTTAAAGCACCTGGCTGCATCAGGCCCTGAGTTCAATCACCAGAAACTACATAAAAAGGTTGAGCGCTGGTCCAAGGCCTGGGCTCACGGGCCAGCCAGTGCAGTCTGGTTGGAGAGCTCCAGGCCAGTGGATGATCCCACTGAGAAAAACATTGTTTGACACAGACAGACAGACACAGAGAGAGAGAGACAGAGAGAGAGACAGAGGAAGAGGAAGAGGGAGAGAGAGAGATGGAGAGCGAGAGCTTCTACCAACCACACAAAATTATACCTGAGATTTTGTGACTTCTGGGATGCCGAGGAGGGGCTAGCTTGCCCTCTACTTTTTTTTCCTCAGCCAGGCACACAACTTTAATTCCAACCTTGGGAGGCAGAGGCAAGAAAATCTCTGAATGTAAGGCCAGACTGGTCTATTGAGCAAGTTCCAGAACAGCCAAGGCTACATAGACAAACCTGTAAGGCAGAACTAGTCATAGATTTTTTTAAAACTTATTTTTATTTCATGTGCGTTGGTGTTTTGCCTGCATGTATGTCTGTGTAAGAGTGTCGGATCCCCTGGAACTGGAGTCACAGACAGGTGTGAGCTGCCATGTGGGAGCTGAGAACTGAACCGGGGTCCTCTGAAGAGTGGCCAGTGCTCCTAACAGCTGAGCATCTCTCCAGCCCTAGTCACAGATGTTTTAAGGAAATATTATTATACAAAAGTGGGCCTTTTGGTAAAAGAAATGAGGTCTACACATTTTCAAGTAAGGAAAGACCTTAACATTGTCTTCTAATCCCTATTTTCCAACTGCCTCTCTCTAGAAACTAGTTTTAATATTCTGACATGTTCATTCAATAAATGAACTCAGTTTTTTAGGTTACTTCACAGTAGAATCATCGAACTACTTTCCATACTTAGCAACAATTACGTCTGGAAGGATAATACACATTATCTGTGTCATTATGCCTTTCTAAATGGTGGATGTTATTTCGCAGGAGTTAGGTGAAATGGTTCGTCCTAGAAGCAGCAGGATGGTCATAACCGGCCCACTCAGAGACTCCTTGTAAGCCCCACCCCTGGAGTCCTCCAGCCAATAGGCTCAGGCTCCATCCTTACACTATTCTGGCCTCCTGGCCTCATCCCTTGAGGAGTCTAAGAACTAGAGGGGTCAGGCCTCTGTCTGAGGAGCTCCAAAGGCCAACCCCACCTCTCAACTAGCTGTGTTCCCAGCCCCTCACGGCAGGATAGCGGTCAGGCACAGCAGGGGGGGGGATGGATATGGTGTGACGGGACGGGATGGCAAGAACAAGTCAAAAAATTCCTCCAATCCCAGGCCATCCTGGAAGCTGGTGTGTTGCCCACCAACCCTATATAAACCAGGCGCACTCCTGTGTTTTCCCTCCCAATAAATTTCCTGTGTGAGGTTTGTTGTGTCATGTGACGCTGTGGCATTCCTTGCCTCCTGACAGCAGGATTCCTTTTCCTTCAGAGCTGAAACACTGGCTCTGGGGAGCCTCTCCCCTGAGAACTAGAACAGGCACTAGAAGGTTGATAAATGGAGAGAATTCCAGGCAGGACTTTTCACCTCCCTGTAACCTTCAGAGACCCCACCCTAACTGTGACAGCTAATCTCTATTGTGACTCTGAATGGATCTCAGGAATTTTTCTTGATCAGATTATTTGAAGCGTGAAGATCCACTGTAAATGTGAGCCACACCTTCTAGTTGGAGTCCAGATAAAAGGACAAGGAAGGAAACTTGCTTTTCAGCCTGCTTGCCTTCATCTACTATCCCGGTGCCACAGCAGTTCCTTCACTGATATTAGAACCAGCTCTTAGGGTTCCAACACAGATTTAAGACCAGTAGTTCTCCAGGACTGAAGTGCCACAATGGGACTGCTGAGCCATCCAGTCTCACGGACTCAGCAGCTATCAGATTCTCCACTATCCTATTCAGTCTGAAACAGCCACTGTTGACTCCCTGGACCACATAAGTCAGTCTACTAAATACCCTTTTAATATTCCCATTCCATCAGTTCTATCCCTTCAGAGAACTCTAATACACTAGCCCAGGATAGTACAAGTTGTTAAATACAATAAGTTTCCCTGAGTTCTAAAAAGAAAAGGCTGCCCCAACACTTACAGTCCTCTTCTTGAAAGACAGAATATTTTACAGAAAACCCATCAGTGAAATGGATGGCTTGGGTCTATGACAAATCATTCATGTTTAAAGTATAAGTCAGTAACTGTACGAAAGCACACATTGCCACAAACAAATTAACTGACCAGACCACAGCTTTCTATGTCAGATCAGAACAAACATCCCTGTAAAAGCTGCACCTTTGTGACATTTAATTTGGCATTATTCTCTTTCTCATCCTCTCCTTCAGCAGAATCCACACCAACTTCCTCATAATCTTTCTCTAGGGCAGCCATGTCTTCACAGGCCTCAGAGAACTCCACATCTTCTATGCCCTCACCCACATATCGGTGCACAGAGACATGCTTGGCATATATCAGATTAAACCTGTGATCTAGGCAAGGCCTCAGCAATGGCTGTGGTGTTGCTCAGCATGCACACAGCTCTCTGGACTTAAGAGGTCTCCACCGGGCACCACAGTGGGAGGGTGGTAGTTAATGCCAACCCTGAAGCCAGTGGGGTACCAGTCCACACACTAGATGGTACGCTTGGCTCTGATGAGGGCCATGACAGCACGGACACCCTTGGGACATCACCCTGGCACAGCAGGCAAATGACAGAAATAGGTCGCTGGAGGGATGTGGATTGGAGGGTAAGTAACCAGGTTGTTACGGAATTCTGCCATGTCAACTTTCAGGGCCCCATCAAGTCTGAGGCAAGTGATGGAAAGCAAAGTGTAACCTACCAAGTTCTCTAGGTTAGTGTAGGCTGGGTGCTCAATGTCAAGGTTTCTATGACAAATGTCATAAATGACCTTATTGTCTACCACGAAGGTACAGTAAGAGTGCTTCCGTACAGTGTGGGTAATGAGGGTGGAACTGCAAGACTCAACCACAGCAGCGAAAACTGAGAACTCCCATAATCAACGGAGGGCCAGGGCCGCTACATCAGCAGGGAGGTGAACCCAGAGCCAGGCCTCCCACCAAAGCTGTGAGAAGCCAAGAAGCCCTGAAGACCTGTGCACCGGTGAGCCAGTTTGTGAATTCTGTCCAAGGAAAGGTTTCCTTGTCAATGGTGTGGTGGCCACAGGCAGTTATTGGCAGCACCTTCCATGCTAGGGATGAGCTGTTCAGGGTAGAAGAGCTGGTGGCAGGAACCCACGGACTTTACCAACAAGCACAGGTTCCAGGCCTATGAGCGCTTGCACATGCTGGCCAGCACCTGTCTCTGTCACTTGGCGTCTGGCCGTCGAGCTGGACTCCATGTTCCAGGCTGTTGTCAATCCGGACACCAGCCTGACCTGCGCAGAGGTGAGACGGGGTTGCTTCTTACAGCGCCACTCTCAAGCCGTTGATGTAAGAGAATCTGCTGTTTACAGTCCTCTTGCAGAGCAAAAGCAGACCCTGTGTGCACGGCTGTTAAAGGCAGCACATCCTCACAGCAAGCCTGCCCAGGAGTGTGTTTCTGTCCCACTCAGGACCACCCCACCAACAGCTCTGTAATCAGACCACACAGCTCCGCTGCTTTCCTCCTCCACTACACTAAACCTAGGCATTTCTCCCCTTGCTCAGATATTTCCTACAGGGCTTCAGAGAGCTCAGACTGGCCTCAACCAGTTTGTAGCAGAGGCTGGCCATGAATTCCTGATTCATCTGCCTCCGCTACTCAAGTACTGGAATTAGAGCTGTGCAAGGCGCAGTTCAGCCGGACTTGAGCTTCTATCAGTATTATTTAGTCTGCTGGAGATGGGCTGCACACACACCAGGGTGCCTCTGTACAAGTCAGGGTTCTCCTTCCACAGTATGAGCCACAGGGACTGGGCTTAGGTCATTAGGCTGACCATTTCTAACCTGAGTCTCTGATGCTCTTGTCTGTTCTTCGTACTTCTCTGGTGTGTGCAGAGGAGAAACCCTATTTCTTTTGCAGGCTTCTGACCAGTCGTTTTGACTACCCAAACCCCATCTTTATTAATGTTGTTACAAAGGTCACAATTTTGCCTTGGGGGCTACAGATCTTCCTGTTAGTGTTTCCCAGCCATCCTTCACCTAAAGCATTGATGCACCCACAGATAAAACCTGAGAAACATTAAAAATGACATTATGCTAGTTTTGGTAACTACAAAGACCACATATTTTCTCTCATAACTGGATCCTAGCTTCTCATTTTAGTGTGGGCATTTATGCTGGAGCACATGTGAAGGCCAGGAAACTAGAGAGAGACCCATATGAGGGAAGATAAACCTTAAAGGGATGAGACACACTAGAGCAGGAGACACAAAAGCAGAAGGCTGAATCACGGGTAGAAACATTGAATTGGAGGGGGAGCAGAGATGAAAGAGAGGTGGGAGGGGTCACACAAACCACGGTGCATGGAAAAGCCGTAAGGAAGCATAACACTCAGTAAGAGAGTTTTAAAATAAAATTAGGAAATGGGGTGGGGCTGGAGGGATGGCTGAGACAGCTCAGCAGCTTAGCGCTTCCTATACAAACATGGGGACCTGAGTGTGGACTGCTGCGTCACACATCAAACGGCACAGTCCCTGTATGCACATAATCCCAGCACTGACAGGAGATCACAGGAGCTTGGTGGCTGCTATGGCAGCAAAGTACACATTCTAGGTTGAGCAAGACCCTGCCTCAAAAACAATAAGGTAGAGTGATAAGGGAGGATACGCAGTGCCCTCTCCTGGCCTCCATGCACCCTCCACCAATGCACACACATTCTATAGCATTTCAATAACACTACCTTATGTGGGTAAATAAAGCTGCTCCCAGAACCCATAGGCTGTTGAATGAAAATCCCAATGCCCAGAGGTTGGCTATGTCCCTACAAGCTATTGGTCAAGAAGGCTCCAGGAGCCCCCAAAAATAACGCAAGTAATTAACAGCGCTATTGGCTGTGCAGGAGAACTAGAGGGTAAGACCTTACTGCTGAAGGTATCACATGCTGTAACTGGAAAAGACGGTTCCTCCAGGCTGGCTCACCCTCAGTGCCAGAAGAGGGCATGCAGGCTGCTGAGAGAAAACTGTCAGTATCCCCTACTCGGCTGTGGGCCCTTCATGCTATAAGATTCCCCACTGGTGCAATAGAGGCAGGTTTGTTCTGAGAACAAGCTGCTTTCTGGTTGAGACGAGCCCTCTACACAGAGACTCACAGCTGCTACTGTAAGTGAGTAGAAAGTTCTTGGTCGAGAAGGTCACAGGCCTAAAGGGGAAGCCGCTGTGTTTTTGGTTTCTGCTGTTGCTAGTGGTAGTGGTGGCTTATTTTGTTAAGTGGATGTGATGTTCCTGAAACTGTTTCTAAATAACCGTCTGTGCCCATAGACTAGCGCTGCTGCCAGCTTTGGACAGAGGAGCTTCTTTTACAGTGGGCAGCAGCTACTGTAGAGACTCAAGAGTAAGGGCTGCTGTGCTGAGTCATGTTTGGGACATCTAGATTACTCCCTCCAGGAAACAGGACACACTGCTGAAGAGTGTGAACAGATATAAGAGCCAGGGAATGGGTTGGGACACCACAGCCACTTCCGAATTCTGGACTCATGCCAGCTCTGATTACCTGCATTAAGACTGAGCACAACATCCGGTCATGGTCAGGAAGGGACGCAAGGCCCCACCTCTTTCTCAGGATCTAAAGGCTGAGCGACATCGTCAGTGGTACAGCCACTGGTGAAGCGTGCTCCAGTAAAGAACCCTCATCCATCCTCCTGTACACAAGTCTAGGAAAACTCATCGGGCCACTGCCAGAAAGAGACATAAAAATAACCCCATAGATATTTTCTTAACTCTACAAAATTCCTGAGTAAGTGCTTTTTAATTTCATTGGCTGTGCCCTCTTATACTCTGTGGTGCGCGCACATACACATTGTCTAGACAGGTTAAGAAACTAGAAATAAATGTCCTCTAGAATTTCTGTTAACTAAGAAAACTAAATGGCTTTCAAGAGATTCAAGATCAAGAACAGAAGACAATAGGCTATTTGAGGGCCCAAGACCAAGGTAAACAGATGAAGCATTATTATCTTTAAAATTTTTAATGCGATATATTTAATCTACTAAATTAGATTAGTATATTTAAGTACTAAATTAGACTCCTCCCTTTTGAGGAGTCTGGGGACCATGTGGAGAAGTCCATCCTTTTGTTTGCAGAGATCCAACTGCCCTAACAGTAGCTGAAACTAATGTCCATTTCTGTTTTAGTGAGGCTCCCATCAATAAATCCAAAGTTCCCAATTGTAATCAACACTAGCTTCAGAAAAAATATCTTAATATTAGCTTTTATTCTTTATGTGTCCACTATGTATGTACACATGCTATGTGATGATGGGCCACATGCAGCCTGGGCTAGAGGAGGAAGACATCCCACTCTGCCATTCGGCCTATTACACTGAATCAGAGATTTATTGAATCCTGAGCTACACCAGCAGCCAGCAAACCCCAGGAATCCTCCCGTCTCTGCCTCCCCAAATCCAGAGGCACACACAGACACTTGTCCTTTCCACCTTCGTTCTAACAAGATTGCTGGAGACCGGAGCCCAGGTCCTCATACTTGTACAGAAAGCACTCAACCACTGAAACAGCCCTCCTGAGAATTATCATCCCCTCCAACTAAATACCACAACCTTTAGCTCTCCATTATCCCAGTAGCATCGCACGGTATCTTTGATTTATATTTCCCTAAGAATATAACCATCGCTCCATGTGTTTGTTGTTTAGTCTCTTTCTCCCTGCCTCTCTCTCTTTCTGTCTGTCTCTGTTTTCCCCAAATCCTCTGCCTGGTTTTAAATTTGACACAGATGATCTTTTAAGTTTTTTCTAAGTTCTAGATTCAAGTTTCTTCAGATATATGGCTTGTGAACATATATTTTCTCCTATTTTGTGGATTTTATTTTGCTTTTGTGGTTGGTGTGTGTGTCTGTGTGTGAGTTAATCAGAAAAACTTTGAGAGTCAATTTTCTTCTCCCATGTGGGATCCCTCTGATCAACAGGCTGAGCAGCAAGCACCCTCACCATCTTGATGGTCTATTTCTTCACTTTCTTGGTATCCTTTACGTACATTTTAAGTTCTGACCACTCCCAATGTATTTTTTCTTCTGTTGCTGTGCTTTCAATATCATATGTAATAGATGACTGCATAACTCACAGCCATAAATATTTGCTGTTTTCATCTAAGAATTTTCTGACTTCATTTTTGTGCAATGTGAGCAAGCAGACAAGTTTATTCTTATGTTTGTGCAGATCTTTGTGGAATGCGACTGAACTACAACTTCTGAAACTAACATCCATTTCCTATTTATATGCGGCCTGCATCAGACTTAATTCACCAAAAATGGAATGGTTCTTGGCTTCTGATGCCCTCCACCCACTTATGCTCATGTTTGTGCCAGTGCGGGCTTTCTTGGTTATTGCAGTAGATTTATAACCAAAAAGAAGAGTCCTCTAACTTTGCTTTTTAACCTTTGCAAGACTACTCTGGGTCCTTTACTCCCATGCACCAAGTGGTGCGACGCCCCGGCCCGCAGATCACCACAAGAGCACTACGTTAGGAATGTACGAACATTTCCGTGCACAGTCACGCCTTGAGCGAAGACATTCTGAGAAGCGCACCAGGTATTTCCATCCCCATGACAACATTCAAAGGATGACAGCTACGTCACTACGAAAAACGGACATCTATGGGAAGCCCCGCCTGTATTCGGTCTGTCACCACCTGGACCTTCATCGTGCAGCACATTTAGACCCTAACTTCTTCTAAGGCTTACTGCTTTTCAGTGTGTAGCCTTGCATTTTTTGTTGATCTTTTTAAGTGTTTCACTTCTTATGCTAAGTTGAACTATTTTGGGTTTTGGGTTTTTTGTTGTTGTTTTATTTGGTCTTTTGAGACAGGGTCTTTCTGTGTAGCCCTGGCTGTCCTGGAACTCTCTATAGACCACGCTGGCCCCAAACTCAAAGATGCCTCTGCCTCCCGAGAACTGGAATTAGGTGTGTGTCACAACTGCCCAGCCTATGGAACTAGTTTGTTAACTTCACTTTCTGACTATCTAATATTGCTGTATACAAGTATAATTCACTCTTGTACATCAATCGTGTATTCTGAAATATTGCTGAATTTGGTATGGATCTCAAGTTGGACTCAGGCATGTCCTAAGAGATGAGGGTAGAGAGCGGAAGCTCTAGTGGCTCTCGCTTACCTGAATTCCACGGCATGGGCAGCTCCTCCTTCCTAGTCATTGGTATAATCGTGCTGTGTGGCAAAGCATGGGCAATACAGTTCCCAAAGTCTGGCTAACTGACTGTTTTTGCCGAAAGCACTAATGAAGGTAAGTGTACTAGTAACTGCGCGCCACCTAAGTTACGGAGCTGCTGTTGCTGTATGTTTTGCAGGACATGTGTACTAGAGTTCAGAACTATGAACAGTGTTCATCTGTACTTGGATTTCCAACTTGGTGAATATTCTATTGAAGGCAAACTATTTTGAGGTTTTTTTGTTTTGTTTTTTAATTCACTGTTCCTTTATTCAGGACACCAATAAAATTGAAAATTTTATAAAATTACATTTAGGAACCAGTAAAGAACAGCATTTTGCATGCATGCAAAAATGTTACCACACATTCAGACATTAAAGATCATTTGCTATAATTTTGGAAGCCTTCTACTTTTTGCTTTAGAAACACTTCAGTCCAAAGTTTCTAAATGAGATAGTATAGGCATAATATTTGTTAATAAAAAGACTTCTACTCAATCACAGCAATGGTTTTCTAAACAATCACATACAAATGAAACGCCTTTGCGCCTCAATTCTAAGGGAATTGGAACCACTCGTCTAAGTTTTATCAAACTGACACTACCACACTAAAAAAAGGTTCTAATGTGCCAAATAAAAGTAATCTCACATTTTATTTTCCAGAATAGAAGTGTGAAGCTTTTCCCCTTGAAAAATTCACGTGACATTCTACCACAAGGCCTATTAATGCAGACTCTGGAGAAACCCCAAATGTAATCATAATCAAAAAATGGTGCAAAAAGCTGCATCAAAGACAGCATTTGTGCTGCAGATGTTAAACCAACCCTTGCTTCACTAGCAAGGCCCTGCATTTCATCCCCAGCAACACAAAAATAAATGAATAAAACACACAAGACTAGAAACTGTCCTGAAGGACCTGGCAAACAATCAAAAAAAAAAAAATCCTGGCCCTAACAGAAGTATTTTTAAAAGGATACATTTAATGGTGATAATGTACTAGGCATGCTTTCTTCTCTCTCAACACCAAAATGTAGCAAAGACTTTTCACTCCCTCCCCTAAGTGTCTTTTCACAGAGAAAAGCATATGGTATTTACCATGTAGCAACAAGAGTGTGAATTCTAAGCTTTCTCCCTCCAGTTCAACAGTATGCCAAAGGTGCCAGCAGGCTTTCAGAGGGGTGTGCTCTAGAAGGAATGTAGTTTCCCAAGGGGCTTCAAATCTTCACTACACCCTCTTTCTACAACACTCAGAGTGAATCGTTTGTTACAATCTGTCTAGACGTTATTCATCCAGCAGCCTGTGACACAAGACTTTTAGGATCTAGAATTTAAACTCTCAACACAAACTCACTAAGTTGGGCAGCCCTAGCTTGTTGCATTTACAGCAGGCGTCTGCGCTTTCTCTGCCCCTCACTGCCCCTTCGCAACCTCTTCTATGAATGTTATTAAATACACTACATTTATCTATATTAAATAATAATCTCTGTGATTTGTGCTGATGACAGTCACAAATACTGTGACTTGTGGCTCATATTCTTAGAGGTTACTGATCACCTAATGGTTCACCTAAATTCTATGAGCTTCTATTAAACAACTCCTTTTTTTTTTTTTTTCTCGAGACAGGGTTTCTCTGTAGCTTTGGAGCCTGTCCTGGAACTAGCTCTTATAGACCAGGCTGGCCTCGAACTCACAGAGATCCGCCTGCCTCTGCCTCCCTTAGTGCTGGGATTAAAGGTCTGTGCCACCACCGCCGGGCGTTATTAAACAACTCTTAGTAAGTTTCTTTTTTTGCAAAACAAACAAACAAAACCCAAGTGTTGCTCGTCCTTATTCTGTGGCATCCATCCATCCATGTTAAAAAAAAAAAGGGTCCTGGAGTCCTTACTAAACATAACATTTCTTCTCCCCACTGTTAATACCGAGTTTCTAGTACTTTTGATCTTTTCTGTAATTCTCTGAAGTGTTGGTCAATTGTACGGGATCTAGAACACACACACACACACACACACACACACACGTTCATTCATATTTCATGAGAAACTTTCATCATGATTTGAGTATAAAACTATCACTTCCCATTTGTCTCCACCCTAACATAGTTTAAAACTACTAACATCTTAGCCACAATCCGTTGTCACTACACGACACATCCTTCTTCACTTCCCTTCGAGCCAGCAACTTTTATGGTTCCTCAATTTTTTTTAAAAGATTAAAAACGTAAAAGAGGCTCTCCACGGGTTTTCACATTTACCATCGACATGTAACCGACTCGTCACCGGCCTAGCCACTCTCGCGGTCCGGGGACAAGAAGCGGGGGGACAAGGAAAGAGTGCGGTCCCCGGAGCTCCGTGCAGCGCCGGCCCAGCGGGCGGCGGCCGAGGCGTCCCGGGGCTGGGGAGGGGAAGTCACCTGAGATGCCCAGCCAGGGAGCAGCGGCAGCACCACACGGGCATCGAGAGCGGCGCCGGTCCTCCGGGCGTCCTGCACGGCGGCTCAGCGGCACCGGCGCGGGAAGTCCGTCCCCGCACGGCCGCTTCCGCTCCTCCCCGCCGGCGGCAGGGGCGGCGCAGCGGGTGATGAGCGCCGCGCCGGGGGAGGGGCGGGGCCGGGCGCTGCGTCGGCGACGCGCGGCTCCGCCCACCGGGACGAGGCCGCCGATTGGAGGAGCCGCGGCAGGAGGCGGGCCCACGGAGGGAGACGCGCAGGGCCGTGGCGCTGCGGTCCGTGTCAGCGCGAGGTCTATGCTCGCCCGGATCCTGGAGCGGGCGCTGGGTGCCCGCGCCCCGGGGCGTCTCCGTCCGGCGAGAGTTGGGCAAAGCACGGGTGCTCCCGGCGGCCGCTCGCCCGGCGCTGCTCCTGGCCGCGATCAGCCTCCGTCCTTAAAGAGCGCGGCCCCCACATTGCCCAGGGTGGGGAAGGCCTCGGCCCTGCAGAGACCTTTGGGGAAAGGGGGCAGGGCCAGAAACTGTTTTTGAGTTCTTCCAGGCGTCTGCGAGTCCATTGGCAGGCAGGAAAATTCTGGATCGGGAGTGCATTCTGTTTGGTATTTGTCCAAAGTTAAAGAAAGGTGGGGGTGGACACCCTAGAAGCAATTGACGACCTGCTGTTCTACACAGAACGGTCCCATTCCCAGGAAGTCCCGGTTGTCTGGGACAGTTAAAACCCGTGCACGTTTCTGTCTTTCAAAGAAGCACTCTTTGAAGTTTTTCAGAATGTTGGAGTCAGGATTTTTAAGCAGATCAACCTGGCAGGGCGCAGTGACCCACACCTTTAATCCCAGCACTGGGGAGGCAGAGGCAGGTGAATCTCCGTGAGTTCAAGTCTAGCCTGGTCTACATAGGGCAGCCAGGGCTTTATGAGAGACCCTGTCTCATAAAAGAAAAAGAAAGAACTCAGCCGGCCTCCAGGGTTCCGTATCTAAAAGTGTATCCACCCGTTTTGGTTTTTTTTTTTTTTTTGAACTATGCTTTTCTCCTCTTTGAAATAATAGCAACATGGCAGTTCATTTTACTTTTAATGTATTACCAGTGGTGAAGGAGGATTTCTGGAAGGAAGCTGTGTCTGCAGAGACTGACTGACTATAGCTGCTATACAGTGGGAAGCTCGGAATGCTGCAGGGCCAGAGGCTCATCACCTGACCTTGGGCTAGTTCTAGCATTGCAGAATAGCCATTACTTGACAGCCTCTGTGTGTATTAACGTCTTGTGACTAGTAGACAGAATACCTTTTGGAACCTATAAACTTAGCAGAACACTAACATCCACCAGTCCAAAGCTAAGAATGCGGTAAGATAGCATCCCGAGACTATTGTAAAGCTTCCTGCATCTTGCTCTGCCTGCCGGTCTGATCTACTTTAGTAAAATATGCCAATGTATTTTAAACGTGCCTTGATTTCTTTGTTCTGTAAAACTTCATGAAATTGTTTCCAGTTGAACCATGAAATTTGAGGTCGTTTAAATCTGTGTTCCCAGGCCATGGTTACTCAAAGTAGCTCCAGAATAATTTCCTCGTGTGTCCTTTAAGAGGACAGCTGTGTTTTTTGCATCAACAATGTTGACACATAAGATGATGCTTCTAATATTCATGCCATTGTCTTTTTATACATTTTTCCTTTATGGCTTCGTTTTAAATTGTAGCGTTTTTGTTTTTGCTTTTCAATAGTTGCAGAAAAAATTAAAGTGGACACATCAGATTTCAAGTTTACTTTGGTTTGTATTTAATGTATTTTTAACAAATATTTTTTAATCACTGCTGTACAGGGTGTGTGGGTCAGAAATGAGTCCATGAGTTCAGGAGCAGGCAGAAGCCGTAAGAGTGTGGGACTCCCCTAAAGCTGAAGTGAGAGTGTGGGACTCCCCTAAAGCTGAAGTGATTGGCATTTGGGAGCTGCCCAGTCTAATCCTTGCTGAGAGCTCAACTCCTGCCCTAAAGTTATTAATGATTGAGCCCTTATTGTTCTGAATGTGTCAGAACTGTGAGAAAACAGATTCCTAGTGTTTATGCCTTTCAATCTGTGGTATTATAGAAAGCCAGTCAGAGCCAAGATAGTATGCTTTTGCATTTTCTACAAACAAGTATTTTAATCATTCAAAACAAATAGTTGCATTCTGTATACTCTGGGCAACTGGCAGTGGGCCATTTCAGAAAAGCCAGTAATTTGATCACAGAATACCGAGAGAGTTCCAGGAAAGATTCTAGAAAGGGTATTCTTTTATTAACTTAAAGCCAGAGATGCTTTCAAATTTGCTGTCATCTAGGGCATTGATTTTTCTTGGTACCATAAGCAGCAGTGCCTACCTCTGATTGCTGTGGGACAATGGTCTTTTATCCTGTCTTTTTATTATTTTTAGTAAAGTACTGATTGGTCAGTAGCCAGTCAGGAAGTAGAGGCAACGAGAATTCTGGGAAGAGGAAGTTTCAGTCTGCAGTCATGACCCAGCCTCAGAGGAAGCAAGAACTGCCTCGCCAAAAAAGGTACCAAGCCACAAGGCTAACTCAGACAAGAATACTGGGCTAATGTAAGATATAAGAATTAGTTAATAAGAAGCCTGAGCTAATGGACCAATCAGTTTATAACTAATGTAGACCTCTGTGTGATTCTTTGGGACTTAAGGGCTGCAGGACCAGGTGGGACAGAAAACCTCAGTCAGCATCTGATGATGCTGGAATTGTCATCAGCTCAGCTTCTACCCCAGATAGGAAGCATTAGGAGTTCGTCCATACAAAACTGAGGATAGAAGGCATGCTGGAGACCAGTGACATTTGGCCCTGCAGTTTGATTTTGGGGGATAGAAATCTCACAGAGGTTTCCCACTCACCTTTTAAAAGATTTTGTTAATTTTGCAACAATCCAGTTCAGCTGCAGAGAATTTACAGAAGAAAAATAATCTCATGCATTATGTTTCATACAGGTTACTCTAGAGAATCATAAGAGAGCAGAGGCCTAATGTGGGTAGGATTCAGAAAAATCCCCAAGTTACACTGTAAGATGCCATCACTGTCTGAACGAAAAGCTATGTGCCCAATCAGAAAGCTACAGTTGCAGACAGTCTCCAGCTTAGCCTGACGTGTTATTTTAATATGCTTTATTCCCGTCTCTGCTACAAAGTTAGTGTCATAGGCCAGAACTTCATTTCTTTGTTCATTGTCGTATAGCAGATCCTGGCTTGTGGTAGAACACACAGATAACACCCAAGTGACCTCAGAAGGGCTGAGGTTGAATGTATTTTGAACTGAATGGAAGGGATGAACAGAAGTTAGGAGAGATACGTATTTTATAGCTTGTAAACTCTATATGGGTGCTGTATATATTATAAGATAAAAGAAACAGAAAAATTGAGACACCTCATGCAGCAAAAGATAACAGGTTATATTTATATATTATATATAATACAATTTTTTTTCAGAAAGTGAGAGTAGAAGATTTTGGATGAAATGCATGGTAAGAAAATGTATAAAAAGTAGGAAGCAGGTAGTGGTGCATGCTTTGATCCCAGCACTTGGGAGGCAGAGGCCGGTGGATCTCTGGGAGTTTGATGCCAGCCTGGTCCATAGACAGTTCCAGTATGTCAGTGTTTCATATAGAGAGACCCTGTCTCAAAAAACAACAACAAAAGAAGAGAAAAGGAGGATACAGTCTGAACAAGAAGATAGCCTACTACTGTGCACTGAGCAGAAAAAAACCATGCATTAAGGTATATTGTGGGATTTAGGAGGAGCAGAATAAGCAAGAGTCTAAAAGCTCTACAAGGGAGTGAAAATCAGAGTAGCAGAAGACTTGTAATCAACAGGACAGAGTCTTAGAAGGTAAATCTTTGAAAGTTCCAGAAAATGACCTGAGCTTGGAAGCCTCCTATCTAGACCAGAAGACAAGGATGTGAGTGAGGATAATTGCCTATAATAAAAAGGAGTTCCTAGCTAGGATAGCATCCTGGAAATATTTGAAGAACCTGTCCTAGTAATGCTGCCATAAAAGTTGACTTTAAAGCCAGTTGAGACGGCTTTGTGACGGAAACGTCCAGCAGGGCAGTGCTGCTGAATGGAACTTGCCTGGACAGGGAATCACGTCTGCGTAGGGACAAAGAAAACCCCGCCCACTGTTAGATTTACAATCCTTTCAACAAGCTCTTCATTATCCTCACCGAGATGCTTGCAAGTGTTAAACACTGTAATATAAAAAAGCATGCGAGATTAGGAGTTTGTGGTACAAAGTTGTCTTATGAGGTGAGGATAGACTGCCTATAGTTGAAATAAATATGAACGGAAACATAGGTTTTAAAATCACAAGTGTAATCGGTGGGGAAACTAACAATAGTGATAGAATTAGGTGTTGTGGGTAGAAAAATTTTGGATAGTTTAATGTGTGAAATATGTGTCATGAGGTTTAGGCACTATCTAACAGTAATCAAGAATTAGCATCGTAAGCATATTTTTTACAGGTATGAGGGTGTTAAAGACAGTGATTATCCCTAGGTAACAAGATTGGAAGGTTGGAGAAGGATGGATTGGGGACCTCCTTTTTGTTTTGTTTTTTCCAATCAGCTCACTTCATCCATGTTACATATTTATCCAGGCACACATGTATGAAATGGACTTTTTTGAGGATTGAGACAGAACACTTTTCTGTCTCATAACAATACCAAACTGTATGAGTGGATATTGGACAGCTTTGTTCTCCAGGTTTGGTGAGCACCTGCTACGCGCTGTGCTGGTTCCCTCCTCCCATCCTCTTCCATTCTCTCAAGGGCTCTGTACACGTGGAGCTGTGTGCTGCTGGCAGGAACTCACAGAGGGGCGGAAAGCCCCTGAGGAAGTCTAGTGGAGTAGAGGTCCCAGTACTTCTGCAGGTAGGATTTGTGATTCTGGAGCTCTGGGTAGCAGGGAAAGGAGTGGTTCTGATGAGAAGTGAGCAGTTGTTGGGCAGGAATGGGAGGAACCAGGTTTGCTCTTTGAGCAGAGCAGTGTTTCTTAACCACGGCTGCGTATTAGAACACCATAGCGCTTCTCACACACCCTTATGCTTGAGCTGCAACTCTTCTCCCCACTGTGCCCCCTCCACTGCCAGTTAAGTTTAAAAGTTTCCATGGGCGCAACCTCAGGCCCATCATTGACATCATACAATTACTGAACAGTCAGCCAATGAGTTGAAAAACTGTCAAACGGGCCCCTATCTTTGAGGGGAGGAGTACCTCTAAGTCGTCCTGATTGAGAGTCACTCTGTTAACCGAGTTGGCCTCAAATTCACAGCACTCCCCCTTCCTCTGTGTCCTGAGTCCTGGGATGCAAGATCAAGCCTTCATTCCCACCTCAATTTCCCTTTGTTCAAACATTTTCATTCTAATATTTGAAATTGAGTCAAAAATCTAAAAAAGAACTTTACTCTTTCCTTTTTTCCCCAAGACTTGTCTTTTTGTTGTTTTCTTTTGTTGCTTTCTGAGGCAGGGTTTTATGTATTTTAGGTTGGCCCTGAACTCACTAAACTTACAATATAGCTAAAGATGTTAAACTTCTGGTCCTTCTGCCTTCACCTCCCCAGTGCTGGGATTATACACATATGCCACCACTCCTGAGTGACATGGTGTTAGTGATCCAACCCAGAGCATCCTACATGTGAGATGTATGCACATACAAGCACTCTACCAGCTGAGCTGTATGAGACATCCTACATACGATAGCAAACATCAGCTGTTCTCCATAGTCTCTCATTCCTCTCACGCCCACCTCAGTTCTCACCAAGGAAGCTCCTAGAACTCTGTGCTGCCTGCTTCCTGGGCCTGACACAATCTGTAGGTGGAGACTCTTCACTCGTTCCCGGCCTCTCAGACACAGAAACTATATTAATTACAACACTGCTTGGCCAATAGCTTAGGTGTATTCCTGGCTAACTCTTACATCTTAAATTAACCCACTTCTATTAATCTGTGAATCACCACGAGGCTGTGGCCTACTGTTTCTGGCTGGCGGCTGGCATCTTTCTCTTCTGGCTGCTACATGGTCTCTCCCTGACTCTGCCTACTTTCTCTCCATCTCCCTGTTCAGATTTCCCGCCTGGCTTTACTCTACTAAGCCATTGGCCAACACAGCTTCTTTAATAACCAATGGTAGTGAAACCTATTCATAACATACAGAGGGGAATCCCACTTCAACACTCACCCTCACCCATTTTACACACACCTAAATGTCTATCTTCTCAATAAGACTGACCCATCACCCTTCCCTGTGTTAAAATGGCACCCACCAATGATGGGCATGGTCGTGCTCACCTGTAATCCCAGAACTCAGAGGCAGAGGCAGGAGGATCTCTCCAAGTTCCAGGTCAGCCTGATGGTCTACAGACTGAGTTCCAGGTCAGCCTGATGGTCTACAGACTGAGTTCCAGGTTAACCAGAGCTACATAGAGACCCTGTCTCAAAAACAACCCCCATGGCACCCTTATCTCAGCTGTTCTGCCCATTTTTATTGTAACACTTATAATCTCCATACTTAGATCTATTATGTTTAATATACTTAAGCCCCTTAGAATATAGGCCAGTAAAATGATGGGTCTTTTTCATTTTATTCATTAATAAATCTTAGATGTCTGAAACACTCAACACTAATGAACCCTCAGTAGGTATTTGTTAAACTTCAGTGACCTCTTAAATAGCATTTGGCTCATTTTCTTCCTAAAAAAATATGTGTTTAGTCACGTTATATAATATGTGTTTGGAATGTACTAACATTACATGGTTACATAAAATCTTTGTGGAGTTCCAAATCTCCCCAGGCAAGTGTTCTGTCTCCCAGTGAAGCCTGGGATAGCAGTCAGAAGATCTGGCCTTTGATCTCCTTTTGTCTGTTAAGTCTCTACAAAAGTTTAGTCAAGTTATTTTACCACTGTGAACTTCAGTTACATAATGTGTAAAATAACAAGATTAACATAAACAAATTCTAATTTAACTTGCTTTTCTACCATATAGTATTTTCTTATCAGTTGTGAGCTTGAAATAAACTGTTAATATTGAATTTTCCTTTTATTGACTGCTTTTGGTTTTGATTCAGGACCTCATTATGTCGTTCAGGTTGAACACAAACTCAGCCTCCTGCATTGTAGAGCAAGGTATATTTGGAAAGGGTTCCCTAGCCTATCTTTCAATCTATAAGCTTCAGAATTCAAATATATGCCACCAAATAGGGTCATTTAAGAGGACGCTGATGCTATTTTCCCCTTCCAAGTGTATTTTTGTATTCTGCTCTTACCACTTGGGTTTAAAAGGTCAAGCTCCCCAGTCCTTGACAGGACTTTCCAGCTCAGCAGTGCTTTGGTATGTGTAAAGATCTTTGATCTCAACTCCATATGGAACACCTAACAAGGACACTGCTTTTGAATATCCACTGCTTTGGAGAAAGGGTGGGGAGCGGGGAGGGGTGTTTTACTGTGATGAACCTCAGGGTTGCCTGCCTGGTAGGCAAGCACTCTACACCGGAGCTGCATCTTACCCCTTTCCAACAGCGCTTAGTTGGACCTGCGTGTAATCCCAGAACTCCAGAAGTCTAAGCAGAAGGATCTGAAACTCAAAGCCTACTTTGGCTACAGAGAGGGTGCCCTTGTCCTGAGAGAAACCAAAGAATGTGTGTGTGTGTGTGTGCATGTGTGTAAATGTGTGTATGTATGTGTGCATGTGTGTGCAGTGTGTGTACATCCATGTGTCTGTGTTCATGCATGTGTGTGAATGCATGTGTACTTGAGCCTGTCTTTTTTTATGAGTGTGGGCATGTGGATATGTATTCACGTGTTTGTACACGTTTGGAGGCCAGAGGATGTATGTTGTCAGGTGTCTTCTGTCACCCCTCTTTTCATGTTTTGAGACAGAGTCTCTTGCTGAACCTGTTGGCGAAGGCTAGGTGTGCTGTGAGGTCGAGGTCCAGCATCTCCACCTCTGTACTTCTGGGTTTGTAGTATGGAGGAGAAGGCTTCGTTCCCGGCTCCCGGATAGCTTATTCCCGAAATAATTACACTGAAACTGGATTCATTTAATTACTGCCTGGCCCATTAGCTCTAGCCTCTTCTTGGCTAACTCTCATATCTTGATTCAGCCCATTTCTAACAATCTGTATTCACCACGAGGATGTGGCTTACCGGCATGAGTCTAACCAGTGTCCATCTTGCGCTGGAGAAGCATGGAGTCTGCCACACTGCCTTCTCTCTCACAGCCTTCCATTCTGTCTACTCTGCCCACCTAAGGGCTGCCCTATCAAAAGGCCAAGGCAGTCTCTTTATTTAACCAATGAAAGCAATAGAAATACAGAAGGACCTCCTACACCATGGGTTACACATATGGACCACCACGCCCAGCTCAGACGTGGGTGCTGGCCCTCATGCTTATCCAGCAGACTATATTGACTAAGTTATCTCTTGAGGCCCAAAAACTGTTCAGCTTTTTGTATTTACATAAGGTCTAACTAAGCTTCTCTGACCTGCCTTAAGCTTGCGGTCTTACTACATCAGCCTCCCCAGTAGCTGTGATTATTGGCATGGACCTCTAGGCCCAGTTTGCTCACTACTGCTTTCTATGTATTTCCTTAAAAAAAAAAAACTGCACCAAAGCAGTATACTGTCAAATACCAGGGAACAAATTAATGTCTACCACTATTTATTTATTTTTAGTATGTTTTATGATAAAGTAGTCAACACTTTAAGGCATTTAGTTCCCATTATTATATAATTTATGCTTAACATGTTTTGTTCTAAGGTAGATAATATATTAAATGCCTTAAAGTCTAACTTGAAATATTAAACTTTTATAATAAGATCACTTTGTTTATGTAATGGAGATGTTTAGTATTACTGGAATAACTATATCCTCATCTTGGTTCTCAGACTAATAATAGATCTTTGTAAGTCCAATAAATAAAACCTTCAATCATAAGTAGTTATTTTGCTTTGGGTTATGTACTGGTCACAACATAGTTAACATGATCATTAGATTAACGAATGGCCTATTATTACTGCATGGTTTAGCAAAGGTATTCCTTTATAGGATTGCCAAGATAGCAAAGGTATTCCTTTATAAGGATTGTCAAGGCACCAGGTTTTAATGTCAATTTATGTACCGTAGAAAAATCAATAAAAGCTGCCAATGTGCAATAAGTTTAGTGTGGTATCCTGAACTTAAAATTAGAGTTTGAAGTAAATTGAAACAAGCAACAACTAACATGGAAAATACATCTACCTTCTACATGCATTTTCAATGAGGAAAAACTAATCTAGAATTCCTCTGTATTCAAGAGTTAATTTCCAGATCACAATATATCACAGACCACCAACGCTTTAGATGAACTCATGAAAGAGAAGTGATTTGAACTTTCCATCTACTGTTTTCACTTTTTATTATTTTTCTTTTGAGTCTGTATTTTATTTGCAAGGTAGTTCTGTTTGGTTTTCCTACAGATCTTCCTGCTCGTATTAACAATCCTTTCTTCATCTTTCACTGCGGTTATATTCCTTCCTGATTTCAGGGTGTCTTCATGAGAAGACTGTGTTCCTTCTCTAGTCCTTGCTGTGCAAATTCTATTTGTTGTCTCTGCCGATGCTTCCTTGGAGTCACTCCTTTCTTCAGATTGTAAATTCATCTCCAACGAAGCGTGGTTGGCTGGTGTGTGCTTAGGACATAGAATCTTAACCACAGGCAGTTTTACATTTACTTAGATTGAGTGGATTTTGTTATATCCTGACCGGTTACCATGCAGACATCTGCTTAGGATCATTTGAGCCAAGCACACAGAATGAATTTGTACTCCACAGGTAACCATAGGCTGAAGTGAAGGCTTGCTGTGACTTTGTTCCATTTTAGAGCCTCAACGGAGAATAAACTGTCTCGCTGGTCAAGGACAGAGATTTTCCCATATCTCATATCTATATCCCATATTCCATATCACAGACTAGTCATCCCCTCAAAACTCCTGCATCTATGCAACCAACTTAGTCACACTTTGGTCAGTATGCTCTTAGTGCTTGCTTGTAGGTGTCCCAATATCACATTCATGAGCATAACATCAGATTTTAAACTTTCATAAGCATAATATCAGATTTCAAACTATCTGTTGAGCTAGCAAGAGCTGACAGGTAATCATTAAGTCAGTGCTTTGGAAATTGAATTTTATATTAGTATTAATTACTCTGGAGAAGCTGGTAGGAAAAAGACAGCCCTGGTAAACCATCATGCATATGTTACAAATTTTTGTTTTGTTTTGTTTTGGTTTGGTTTTTGCCACAATGACATACTATGTAGACCTGCATGACCTTGAACTCATTGCGTAGATCAGCAAGCTTGCCTAGAATTCAGATATCTGCCTCTGTCTTCTCAATGCTTAGGTTACCATCATGGTTTTTAATCTTGTTCATCCTCACCAGTCTCTGCCTCCCATTTTCTACTCAACCTTTATTCCTAACATCTAGAAAATTTCCTAGCCATTTTTAGCTTAACAGTCTATCAGACTTTCCATTGTGATTTAGATTGATTTACGTATTTGTATCACAGGGTGGGTATTTCTAGTATCAGCTGATATTTGATGTATTAACCTAAACATGTGTGGGCTCCTTTAATGCATAACAGTTGTCATAAACCTTTACTTTTCTGTTGATTCTTGTGAATTCTAATTAGATCTGCTAATTACTGTTTTCAAAAACGCAAACATTTAGCTTTTTATTAACTTTAAGTTACTATACAAAGGAATGGGTTTCTTTGTGAACATTATATTTACTTGTGTCAGATTCAAAGACAGTGAATAGGGACTTTTTTCCCCACTTTTTCACCTTGAAAAAATTGAAAGATCTGATCTATGTTATGTAGTTTCTGAGTGCTCATCATTCCTAAGGTATAAGACAGTTCTTTGCATTTCCTACTGAAATACACAATACTTAGTACATTATTATTGTTGTTGTTTGACATGTAATTATACCCAGTAAAACTACTTTGGCAGAATTTACATGTAATTTTTATTACTTAAAGTCAGGATTCCATGAGCTATGAGACAAGCAAAAATGCTGAGCTCATTCCCAGTAGACTGAATCAGGCCAGGAAGACTACTGGGAAATGACATTAACACATGGCTCAAAGTAGGCCCTTTCAAAAATCGGAATCAAGTCCAATTGGGCCCTAGAGTTTTGTCTTGCAACAGAATCCTAGAGCCAGAGTTGGGATACAAAGTGGGCAGGCTGAGCAAATCAGAAAACGTGTTCAGATGTGCTGAGTTTAGACACTTGGCACAGCCACCAGCTGAATGGGTCCAAGTGGGTTATAAGCTTGTAGAGAAGAAGTTATCTTCCTGGGACTAACGTGTTTGCTAGCTCATATTCCTTTCTCATTGCTGTTTATACCTTTATCTGTGTACCTTTCCTTCTAATAGGTCCTTCAGTTACCTCCTATGGCGGCATCAGGCCCAGAGAGCACTGAGGACCACCATGGGAAGACTTGGTGAAAAAAGCATCCAGTTGGCAACTAGCCGCCACTGTGGTAACTTAGGTGCCTGGGAATTGTCAATGATTCAGCTTCTTCCTGCTTATTTTTCTATGAGGAAAGCAACCAGGTTCTCACTTTGAAAGTAGAGGATGGCCTGTAAACTCGGTAATTAGTTTAGGCATTAAATTTCTTAGCTGCTTGTGAAAATATTCTTTATAGTCAAAATTCTAATTTTTTTACATTACTCAAATATTTTAAAAAATATTTTATTTATTATGTATGTGATGGTCTACCTATATGCCAGAAGAGGGCACCAGATCTCACTGTAAATGGTTGTGAGCTGCCATGTGGGTGCTGAGAATTGAACTCAGGACCTCTGAAAGAGCAGCCAGTGCTCTTGACCTCTAAGCCACCTCTCCAGAACTACTCAAATATCTTTTTTTTATCACCATGGGATGGTGCTTCCCCAGTTGGACGATCATCCCTCCTTAGTGAAACCTCTCTAGAAACATGCTCACAGGACACTCGCTGACTTGGTAGTGATGGTGAACAAACAATCCTATCTCTTGCATGTTTGTTCCCTGTTGTTGTTTTTTTACTGATTACTTTGGGGGGCACCCAGCTCCCACATAAATACACAGAGGCTTAATCTTTCTTATGAATGCCCAGCCTTAGCTTAGCTTGTTTCTAGAGAGCTTTTCTTAATTCAAATTATTCCATCTATCTTTTGCCTCTGGGCTGAAACTATTTTCTGTTTCTCTTTCTTCTTGCTCTATGGCTTGTCTTGTAGCTGGGTGGCTGGCCCCTGATGTCCTCTCTCTTTTTCTTGCTCCACAATCTTCTCCCAGATTTCTCCTTCTATTTAGTCTCTCTGCCTGCCAGCCCCGCCTATCCCTTCTCCTGTCTCGCTATTGGCCACTCAGCTCTTTATTAGACACATCAGGTGTTTTAGACAGGCAAAATAACACAGCTTCACAAATACAACATAAAAGAATGCAACACATCCTTGCATCATTAAACAAATGCTCCAAGGCATAAATGCGACATCTTCAACTACTATTCCACAACAGTCCACAAACACACCATTTTAAAGACATAACCCTTCAATTAACACGGTCTTCAGAACATTGAAAGAGAAACTCCATGTCATGAAAGCGCACAGAGTTCCATAAAAACACATTTATGATTCAATCTCATGTATCCTGAGCATTAAGTAATACCCTAGAAAATTTTAATGTACTCTGCCACAAACACAGCTTGTCAGACGGTAACTTTTGGGAGTAAGTTCTCTTCATTTACTGTGACGAGTGTGGAAGTCGGAGGTCAGCTTTGGGAAATCTTTTACTGCCTTCTACAGTGTGGGTCCTGGGAATCCAATGCAGGGGGTAAAACTTGGCAGCAAACCCCTTACCACTGAGCAATCTTACTGGCCCTGATCTGCCTCCTTTAGTAAAGTACCAGTTGGTACCTTTGATCCATTATTTTATTGGTTTTTCTTTTGTTTAAAACTTAATTTAAATTTTATGTGTATGACTGCTTCATCCACATGTATGTTTGTGCACCATGTTCATCCACATGTATGTTTGTGCACCATGTTCATGCCTGGTGCCCGCCAAATCCAGAAGCGGGCACTGGATCCTCTCAGACTAGAGTTACAGACTGTTGTGAGCTGCCATGTGGGTGCTGAGAATCGAACTTGGGTTCTCTGGAAGAGCAGTCAGAACTCCCAACCAATGAACCATCTCTCCAACCCTTACCTGTTTTCTTCTGAGTTGTAAGAGCTCTTTTAAATTGCAATATAAATTCTTTATCAGAAAGAGATCCCCTACATAAATGTTCATTCAATAATTCCACTCATAATTCATAATCAATAATTCCAATAATAATTCAGTATTCCCTGGTGCAATGAAGACAGTGTCATATTCTGTGAGGCCGTGAGACCAGTGCTCAAAGGTGAAGTGTGATGGGCATACAGTGGGATACAGCCATTTAAATGGGTTTTCTACTTCTTTTTATGGTAAACGTATGTATCCATGTAATTATATGACCACATATGCACATACATGCATGCTTTTAGACAGAAAATCATGTTATGTTCTTACAGGTGCCACACTTGCACAAATCCTATGGCACATCAGCTGGTTGCTGCCTAAATACGGGATTTATGGTAGGTGCATGGCTTCCTTCCCAGAACACTGAGTTCTTTATCTGTAATCACGTGATTGTGAAATGAACCGAGAACTTGGAAAGAAGATGCCATTCTGTTTTCTGTAGGGGATATGTTAAGAAAACACAAAATGACAATGTAGATACAGAAACATGAAATGAAGAAATTAAATATTTAACAACTGTATCTTCTTTATTTCTTTGAATAAAGCTATATCATAACTGTGATAAGACAAGTTAGGTCGGAAGTAAATGAAAATTTTGAAGACCTGCGTGTGAGGAAATGAGGATTTAGAAGATTCCAAACCTTCCCAAACCTCAGCAAGTGGAGCACCAAGAGGAGCTATGGGACCTCAGGAGTTAGCATCTACCGGAAGGACGTTATGTCGTTGGGAGTGTACCCATCAAGGAGCTGACCTGCCCTTCCTGCCCTGCCCCTCCACTCACCTTCCCCTTCTCTCTTTTCTGGCTGAAGATGTGACCCCTGGTCTGACACGTGTTCTCCTCCTGTGTGCTGCTGTCCTCGTTAGGGTTTCTATTGCTCTGAGAGACACCATGGCCACAGCAACTCTTACACAGGAAAACAGGTCACTGGTGGGGTGGCTTACAGTTCAGAGGTTCAGTCCGTCATCATCATGGCAGGAAGCAAGGTGGCCGCAGTCAGACCTGGTGCGGGCTAAGTCTTGATCAGAAGGCAACAGGCAGCAGAGGCACAGAGCGAAGCTTAGGCAAAGTAGACCTCAAAGCCCGCCCCCCCAGTGACGCACTTCCTTCAACAAGTCCACACCTCCTAATAGTCCACACCCTGTGAGCTTATGGGGGCCAATTACATTCAAACCACCCCAACTGCCTCCCCCAAAGCCCAAACCAGTGGTGCTGTCTGACATTAGACTTGGACCTCGAGACAAACGCGAGTGAAAACAGACTTCACAAGCTCAGACCTGTGTGTGCTGTGCAAAGGACTCCACCAGCTGAACTACACCAGCAGCTCTAATTTATGGTTTTATTTGTTCTTACAATTTAACATTTTTTCCTGATGATGAGATTACCTAAAATTTAAATATATTGATGAGCACAGTATTTATATACTTTTTTCTTCCTTTCTTTCTCTTTTGTTTTGCGTTTTGGTTTCTTGAGAGAGGGTTTGTTTCTCTGCGTATCCCTGACTCTCCTGGAACTCGCTCTGCAGACCAGGCTGGCTTCAAACTCAGAGATTCACCTGCCTCTGCCTCCCAAATGCTGGGATTAAAGGTGTGTGCCACCACTGCCCAGCTTCATAGGCTTATTTCTGTGGCTTTAAAATACACTTTTGTATACTTATTTTGTGTGCATGTATATGGGCATAGATGATCCACTGCTCATGTTTAGAGCTAAGAGGACAATCTGGCAGAATTGGTTCCCTCTTCTACCATATAGGTCTCAGGGATCAAACTCAAGTTGCCAGGCTTGGTGACAAATGTCTTTACCTGCTGAGTCATTTTGATGGCCCTTTCTTTTGACATTGGGTCTTTCATGTTACATAGTTCAATCTGGCATTGAATTGAAGATCCCCTGCCTCAGCCTCTTGGATGTTGAGATATTCAGGTGTGCACAACCATGGCCAATAGGATCTTTATTTTTGATGTGCCATATGGCTCTGGTTATTGTCAACTGTTAAACATTAGACTATTGAGACTTTTAAAAAACATATCTCTCTCTCTCTCTCTCTCTCTCTCTCTCTCTCTCTCTCTGTGTGTGTGTGTGTGTGTGTATGGGTGCGTGCGTGTGTGTGTGTGTGTGTGTGTGTGTGTGTGTGCAGGCTCCCACAGACGCCAGAAGCATCACATCACCCCGGAACTAGAGTTAAGGCTGGTGGGAACTGAACTTTGATTCTCTGAAACCATCTCTCTTGCCATTTTTAGGATTCTATACGTAGAACGTAAAAGTTAAAATGTAAGGGACACCTGTTTATACTTCAGAAAATTCCATAGAACGTGTTGTCTTTTTCTAAAAGACTTTAATGATGATAAATATCCCCATTTATATGTAAGGGATGAGGGTTATAAGACTTAGGGAGGAAGTCATGGAGAGAGTGCAAAGCAAGCAGAATGATGACAACATCCTCTGTGGATTAGCTCAGTTATTTCACCAAGCAGTGTTGTTTCCAGATATAAATGTGTCTAATAATAAGTGAAAGCTCTTAGCATTTGGTTCTATTTTGGAGAAAACGAGTATAATTCCCAAGGAGGGGGAGGTTGCCATGTGTTAGCTGAGTTCTATTTAAAAGCTCTGTCCTTTTCAAGATGAAGTTACACTTGTAACTTTTCTAGCCATGATGCTCAGGACATGAATGTTGCCCCAGTTGCTTTGTAGCATTTTCCAATGACAGAGAGCAGACCCTCAACTGCAAGGAAAGTGATACAACAAGGAAATTAAAAATATAAAATGTCTGGAAAAATCAGATATCCACATACAAAAGAGTGAAATTAGACACCCATATCTCAACAGTTGCAACTTAAAACATAAAATTATAAAAATTATTAAAATACATAAAAGAAATGTGTTACAGCATTAGAATAGTCAAGCACAGGAAACAAAACAAAAATAGACAAATGAGATTTTTTTTTTCCTGACACATGGTTTCTCTGTAGCTTTGGAGCCTGTCCTGGAACTAGTTCTTGTAGACCAGGCTGGCCTCGAACTCACAGAGATCCCCCTGCCTCTGCCTCCCAAGTGCTGGGATTAAAGGCATGTGCCACCACCGCCTGGCTTCGCCACCATCGCCCGGCCAGATTTTTTTTAACAAAATGAAAAATCTTTACAGCAAAAAAGAAACAACACGTAACTCTGAGTAACTGTGAACTATACATCTTAGAAAAGATCAATATCCACAGAATAGTAACTGTGAACTATACATCTTAGAAAAGATTAATATCCACAGAATGGTAGCTGTGAACTATACATCTTAGAAAAGATTAATATCCACAGAATTTTGTGCAAGGCTCAAAGAATTCACTAGCAAAACCAAATTGCCTATTTTACAAGTGGGCAATAGCATCAAGAAGACATTTCTCAGTGAAAGGCATACAAACACCCAACAGGTGTATGGAAAAATGTTCAGCATCACAAATCACCATGGAAATGTCAATCAAAACTGTGAGAGACGTCAGCTTATGTCAGAAGTCTTATTACCCAGACAGAAGATAACAAGACTGATAATAATAAGAAAAAGGGAATCCTTTTATCTTGTAGAAATGTAAATTAAATTACCCATTTAAATAAGTGCAGTATTTGGTGCAGCCGCCTCGTCTCTGGACACACACCCAAAGAAAGGCAGCGAGCCTGCGAAAGGACACCTGCGTCCCCACGGGTGCTGTCGTGAAGACGCAAAATGTGCCAGTATCTGTCAGGGTCTAGTTTTCTCCCTGTTGCCGAGACAAACACCATGACCTAAAAGTGACTCAGGGGAGGCTTAATTCAGCCTCGAGGTTGCAGTTTATCACTGAGCAAAGCCAGGACTTTGAGCTGGCTTCTTCATCAGCCCCAGCCCACTGCCAGCAACTGCTGCAACCCACAGTGGACTGGGCCCTCCTACGTGAAACACCAAGACAATCCACCACAGATATATCCACACTATCTCAACTGAGAATCTCTTCTCAGAGAACTTCAAACTACGCCAAGTTGGCAGCTAAGCTGTCTAGAGAAATAAACTAATAAATGTATAATAAAAATATGGTCTATATTCATAACTGAATTTTATTCACTCATGAAAATACAATGTAGCTGACTGACTATAATGCTATAAGAACTATGGAGTGACAAAATTCTGTATTTTCTTTTAATATTATTCATATTTCAATAATATTCATTTTATCTCCAGAAAATAAAACTTTTTAAAAAGGTAGTGTTTTCCAAGGCCAAATCATCTAGGGTGTGGCGGCACACCCACCTTTCGTCCCAACAGTTGGGAAAATGAAACCAGCAGATCACTGTGAGTTCCAGAACTCGACTTTGTGGGTTCTAAACCAGCAAGGGCTGGATATTAAGACCTGCCTAAAAAGAAAAAAGATGGCTCAGAGGGTAAATGTGCATCCAGCTAAAATGCCTTCCATCCCTGGGACTCACATGTTAGGAGGAAAGAACCAACTCCTGAAAGTTGTCTTCTGGCCTGCACACATGTGTGCATGCACCCACACGTGCACACACACGCACGCACGCATACACAGGCTGTGGGATAATACTCTTGTACACTGTAAAGATTTGTCGCTTGCATTGGTTTAATAAAACGCTGATTGTTCAGGAGCCAGGCAGGAAGAATAAGCAGGGTAACCAGACCAGAGAATTCTGGGAGGAGGAAAGTCAGAGATGCAGTTGTCATCCAGAAGCAGAGGAAGCAAGATGAGAATGTCTTTCTGAGAAAAGGTACTAAGCCACATGGCTAAACATAGACAAGAATTATGGGTTAATTTAAGTTGTAAGAGGTAGTTAGTAATAAGCCTGAACAATAGGCCAACAAATTTATAGTTAATATAAGTCTCTGTGTGTTTATTTGGGACTGAATGGCTGCGGGACCAGACGGGACAGAAACGTCCCTCTACACCCACACTCACTCACATAAAACAAAATGCAATTGAAAAACTTAATGTTAACGACCCAAACTATTTAAAAGGGTGCGGTTTTAGTGTTCTGTTGCTGCAATGAGACAGCACGACCACAGCAACTTTTATAAAGGGAAGCATTTATCTGGGACTTGCTTACAGCTGTAGAGGTTTAGTCCATTGTCATCTTGGCAGGCACACATGGTACAAGAGAAGTAGCTGAGAGCTCTGCTTTCCAGGCTGCAGGCTGCAGGAAGAGAGAGACACTGGGCCTGGCTTGAGCTTCTGAACCTCCACAGCCCACACTCCCTGGGACACACTTCCTCTGCCAAGGCCACGCCTCCTAATCCTTTACAAGTGATGCCACTCCCTCATGACCGAGCATTTATATACTGGGGGAGGGGATTCTTATTCAAATCACCACAAAAGGAAAAGAAATAACACCATGCTTTTTCAGAAATCTGTATCTTAGAATCAGTAAATTACAATGATTTCCTATTCATTATAAATGTTGACATTTAAGAATCTGACTTAATGTTCCCCTTTTCATTATTTCCAATCAACTCTTAGCAAAATATTAATACTGATCACCATCCACTCCCCAGATCTGTGTCTTATGAAATGATAGCTGTGAATTGTTTTTAAAGCAGCTATAGGGGAAAAAAGATGATGGGGGAGTAAAAATAAGATTGGTCATATATTAGCAATTATTTAAATTAAGTGATAGTACTCGGTCCTCTATTTCTGCATGTTTTAAAATTTCCAAAATAAAGATTTTTTTAAATACAAATGCACAAGTTTCCATTTTTATTCAAAATATAATTTCATTTTTTTTAAAAAAAGACAGATTTACATTCCATACTTCTTTCATGTTTTTATCCTAATGTGCTTTATATTGAGGAGGATGCTGGGAATTCAACCACAGAGCTAATCCCCTGAGCCCCTCAAAGCTTGGAAGTCTTACCTTTAGGTTTGATCACCCTATCAAACCAACTTTAATATCATTTAAGCGAAAGAATATTTTCTGTTATCATAAAGCTCTGACAGACTTTTTTGTGAAGATATTTTAACACAATTGTGTTTGGTACATAAAAAAAGCAGTAGGGATGAGACAGGATGGCTGGCCAAGAGGAAAGTGTTTGCCTGGAAAATCAGACAACCTGAGTTCAATGCCTAGTCCCAAATTGATCTCTGACACCCACAAGTGCACAAGTCCACACCGTACACACACACACACACATACAAATACAGACACACATGCTAATAATAATACATAAACTTTTTAAAAAGAAGCCGTTTACATGTCAACAACAAAGGCTAGATTTTGTACGAGGAGATGGGTAGATCCAGTTTATTTTACCTTTCAAGTGAGTATGTTTGATGTTGGTGCAGAGGGCTAAATGTTGGTACTAAAGTTACAGATGGTTGAGAGCAATCATCTGAGTTCCGGGATAAACCTGGGTCCTCTGCAAGAGCAACAAGTGCTCTTGATCGCTGAGTCAATTCCCCCAGACACTATTTTTTAAATATATTTTTGAGATTTATTTTCTCTTTATTGTATGGGTGTATATATCTGTGAATATCTGTGAGCCACATGTATGTAGTGGCCATGGAAGCTAGCAAATGGTCAGAAGAAGATGTGAGGTTCCCTGGAAACTGGACTCACAGATGGTTATTAGCTACAATGTGGGTGCTGGGAATTGTACCCAGGTCCTCAAGAAGAGCTGCCAGTGCTCTTAACTTCTGAGCCATTTCTCTCACCCCACTCCCATGCTATTTTCTTTTCAGTGATGAGAAACTGCTTAGATAAAGAGATACAAATATAAAGAGTTTGTATCAATGTCATTCTGAGGTCTTTCCTAGTTTTACACTAATCTCTTCATAATTGTTATTGAAGACTGTTTTTAAGTGTATGTGAGCTGACAAGTTCAGTCTTCAGTTCTGATGAAAGCAGACAGCTGGAAAATCAATTTGCTACTCAGTCATTAGGATAATTTACTTTTTTTTCTTCTTCTGAGACAGGGTTTCTCTGTAGCTTTGGAGTCTGGCCTGGAACTAGCTCTTGTAGACCAGGCTGGCCTCAAACTCAAACAGATGCAGGTGCTGTTATGGTAAAAAACAAAACGGTGCTGTTCCCAGAGTGGCTGCAGTGGCAGCAGGTCCCGAGACCACGGTAGGTCGAAAAGACAGCTGTCCCAGGCAGGTAGCCCCCCAGTAGCCCACGGGCCATGAGGCCCAGTGAGTGAGTCCCAGGTAGGGAGCCGTGTGGCAGGTGAGAGAGTGAGATCAGCAAATCCCACGAGGAACCACAGCCACAGTGGGTGAGAGACAGACAGATAGGCATGCCACGAGACCTCACGCTGCAGGTCTCCGAAAGCAGCTGGTCCCAGGCAGGGAGCCATGTGGAGGGTGAGAGACCTAGACAGATAGGCATACCATGAAGAGTGAGGTTGGATATTTATTTAGTGGTTTATGAAGGGAAAGGGGGAGAAGGGGAGAAGGGAAAAGAGCAGAGGGGGGGAGAGGAGGGTAAGGGGAGAAGGGATCGAGACAGAAGCTGCCTCTTCGGGAGAGGGAAAGGGAAAGGGGAAAGGGAAAGACACTGGCTGTAAGCTGGAAGGAAGATCAGCCTGCCTCTGCAGTGGACAGGAGAGGGAGTGAGCGGGGCTTGTCTCTTTCAGGGACAGGACAGACCATTACAGGTGCCAGTGAAGAGGACAAAGCAAGGACTATGGAAGGCACCAGGAAAGCAACAGGAGAGTAGAGGTCAGAGGTTGGTAAGAATTAAAGGGACCCCAGAGCAGCCTGAAACTGGCCCTCGAGCTGTGGACCTGGAGCGTGGAGAACTGGCAGGCGCGACAAGTGTGGAATAAATAGGCAGGAGATGGTACTCCAGGGAGTCGTTGATTCTTCTAGAACTTGGAGATTTATGCAAACTCTAGTGACTTGTGTTTATTTTTGTCTTGCTTTCAAGAGTACTTACTAATGGGGATTTGTCCTGATATAAAATGTTGTCACCAAAGTAGTTCTAATAAGTAACTTAGAGTCGTACCCCACGTACACGACCTGCTCGAATTGAAGACAGAAACTATCCCAGCTCAGAGAAGGGGGATTAGGCACCAAGTTCCACCCTGACCAAGAAGCTGTTTGCAGCTGATACCTGCTGGGAGAGGGAAACCAGTTTTCTCCAGTGAGGTGTCATCAACCATGCGCCAGGGCAGGCCAACACAAAATGAACTTTTATTTTGTCTACTTTCTTTTGTTATGGTACGATGTTTCTTGTATTTTTAGATTTTGTTTTATTTTCTTATTCTATGTTTTTCTGTTCTTTTGAGAGAAAGAACATGAAGTTGGGTGGATCTGAGAGGCCTTGGGAGAGAGGAATAATACAATCAAACTATATTCTATAATTTTTTAATTAAGAAATTTTAAGAAGTAAAAAAGAAGGCCAGGCATGGTAGCACATGCCTTTAATCCCTGCATGTGGGAGGCCACAGTAGATGGGTTTCTGTGAGTTGGAGGCTGGTGTGGTCTGTATAGCAAGTTCTTGGACAGCCAGAACTACTGAATAGAAAGACCCTGCCTCAAAAAACAAATAACAGAACAAAACAAAAAATAAAAAAGAAGAAAGAGTTCTATTCTCTAGGTGTAGATCATATGAGTAGACTTGTGTCAGAGTGAAAATGTGCCCCAAGGACGAGCGGGCCTTTGAGGATTCACACACGCACGTATTTTGATCAGATCCATTCCTCCTCCTCCCCCAGTTCCTCCCAGACCCACTTCCCACTCCCCAACTCCCTCCTTTACTTGCTCTTTTTTTCCTTTTTGTAACCCACTGAGTCCAATTTGTGCTGCCCCATATTCACGTCTGTGGAAATACCCACTGGAGCGTGGTTGACCTACCAGACGCCCTACCCTGAAAGAAACCTGATTCTCCCTCCCCAAGAAGCCATCAACTGTCAATAGCTCCTCAGCTAGGAGTGAGAATTCTTTAGTCTCTCTGACCTCCAAGCTGGAATGTTTATTGGATTGGTTTTGTTCAAGTCTTGTATGGGCAACCACTGCTGCTAAGAGATCATGAGTGCAGCATTCCTCTCGTGTCCAAAAGGCACTGTTTTCACTCTGGTCCTCAGAAACCTTTGACTCCTACAATCTATACACTTCCTACTCTGTAATGTCCATAATGTCCATGATGTCCGGTCTGTGGTTGAGCATCCCACAGCAACTTATTCTCTGTGCTTTGATGAGTTGTGAGTTTCTCCATTAACTGCCATCCACTGCACAAAGAGACCTATGAGGCAATTTGAGGAACTGCAGTAATCTGTGGGTAGAGAGATACACATTTAGAAGGCAATTTGATACTGTGTCCATTTAGCAAAATAGTAGTAGTAGTAGGTTCATCCCTGGTGCCTATTAGCTCCCCAACCAGGAGTTTTTAGGCAGGTTTACAATACCAGACAAGTATGTCTTTTTGTGGAAGGGGCTTTAATTCTGACCGGAAAGCAGTTCATTGCTGTCAAAACCTTTGTGCCACTGTTGTGCCCATGGATATATCTTCTTAAGCTGTCATTATTGCAGCTCACAGGAGTTCACTGCTTGGTAAGACTGTTGATGACCCCCACCCCTCCACCCCTGCTCCCTGCACCCAGTAGTCTGCATAGAACTTTCTGGTATGATGAGTACTAGCCACGAAGGAGGAATCTCCTTGGTCAGTATTAAATTGATTTCTCCATGCCCTGTGACAAGAGCATGTGGTAAGTTCAGCAGCAGATATCATTAAGTTCTGGTAGGCAACTGAGAGCAACGGCAATATCCTGCATTGTTTCAGGGGTGTCTGGTGACCAGCATTCTAGGTGAAATTTAAATGGCAGTCTAGTTGCTAGGACTCTTTTGTGGGCACTCAATAATAAATGCAGAAATATGTGTGTGAAAAATGTTCACAACAAGGTTATTTATATTTACAAGAGTTAAAATGCTCTCTATTTCTGGCTATATGGGACTTGTTAAATCAAAGAATAAATCCAAACAGGACACAAAACAGATATATAGTACTTTAATTTTTATAGATAAAACTGCTTTATGTTTTACTTAGAAAAAAGGTAGGGAGAAAATGCATTAAAATATTAATAAACTACAACAGAACAGTGTTATCATTTCCAATCATTTCCCCTCATGTTTTGACATCATTAATTTGTTTTTTTTCCTGTTTACTTTTCAGTATATTAACTTATAAAGATTTCCTGTGAGCATATCTTAGTATTTCGATGTTTCATGCTATTTAATAAAAACAGCAACTTTGTGTGGTGTGAATGTTTTAATTACTTGGGTTTTCCATTATCATATGCTATAGGCATTTTAATGATTTAAAAATACTGTGGATAGAAAATAATTGTCAGTGTTTACGATGTCTATCCTTTCCAGGATAGTTTGTGGGCTGTGAAGATACAACATTACAGCCTGAAAGCACCCTGCAGATTAGTTCAGCTGCCTCTGTCGTTCCAAGCACTTTTTCCATTTCTTCAACAGTCTAGAATTAGCAGGACATGTTGTAACTAAAGTTCTTCTTGTCTAGTCTTGGGAATGCATGAGTACAGACTTATCAAAAAGCAATTTGCATTGAATTTCCTCCTGGAATTTTTAATTACTCAGTTGTAATAGTTTCTTTGTTAACACTGCTACCTTTCTTGTGTACATCACCAAATTATATTTTACAAAAGCACTATCCACTTAGTTCCCACAGTCCTGATTTTGGAACTCTGCTTAGCTCTAAGGATTTTAAATCTAGCAGTCACTGATAGGGAAAATGATAACTCCTGTTATGTTAAGTATGTAGCTCACACCTCACTAGAGTGTGGAGTCATACGACTGAGTTTGTTTTCTGTCTCCGCTAGGTGATGTGGGGGGAACTTGCTGAAATTCTCCAAAACTTGGTTTTTCTCAGTTGTCAACAGCTAACACAAGCTTGTTAAAATTCCCTATCTTTCTAGCAGTATAGTCTTCTGGGGGCAATCCTTGGACTTGCAGTTCTTTGCAGAGTGCTTAGTTACAAAAGGGGACAGGAAGGCTTATGGGGAAGATAAAGGTTCCTAAACTGGTTTTTCAAAGGAAGCACACTTGTGTGTGCTGAGCAGAGTTGCAGGCAAGGCAAACTCAGAAACATTAGGGAGTGGGTGAGTAGCGCACTGTCTTTACTATATTAGCGCAGTTCTGTAATTCACAGCACACTGTTGCCCGAGTAGACGGCATAACTCCTCAATAATTTACATTTTAATTGAACTGCATCAAATTCATGGCAGCTTTCAAGGTTGGCTCATGGGAATAAAGCTGTATTGTCATGGGATTTTTGCAGTGGATTCTGTTATTGTACAAAGTTCCCAATGCTTTTCATCTCTCCTCGAGCTTGCTTTTGATGGGAATACAAACTTCTCCCAAATGGACTAATGTTTTGAATGAGCTAGTGATGATGAATGTTTGTTATAAGGACCATCAACACTCTATTAGATCATCCATTCAAAGCCTAACCTTGGTATGGGAAGCCATCCTCGACAGTGGACAGTCCCAGCAGATGCAAAGAGTTAGCAAGGGAGGGAGCCAGGCCGTGATGGTAGGGAGAATCTTGCAGCCTGACTGACTAGCAGCCAGAGTGCTTCTTTATTTACACAGAATTTAGTACATTCCTGTTGTTCCATATCAGTTTTGGTTTTCGACATGTGTTTCATTTCCCTTTGCTTATCTTTTAGTCATCCTTAATAAACTACAACAGAACAGAGTTATCATTTCCAATCATTTCCCCTCAAGTTTTGACATCATTGATAAACAGATAAACAGTTATCATTTTTACTCATTAGCACCATAACCCAATTTTTAAGAATCTAGAGGCAAATGACGAGTTGTTCTTAGGCTGGTTGCTTCTTTGGCTACAAGGACATTTGATCCAAACAATCTTCAAGACATTCCAGGCATGCTGCCGTGTCCCAAGCTGTGTATTATTAACTCTTAATGTTCAGAGTGCCCAAGAAATATCCTCAGGCCAAAGCAATTATTATTCAAATTCTGGCATAATACAATGTTCATATTTTAATTTATAGAATACTTCTGTCATCTTTCTACATTATTCTTTGCCCATCAGTATAAGTCTCTGTGTAGGACACAGGTGACTTCAGCTAATCTAACTTTGTTGCTGTCTATGCCACGTAATTGCCTGGGTGTGCAGTGGGAAAAGGCTTGCAGTCTGAACTGTAGCCAACTCCTCCAGCCCACCGAATCTGGTTGACCTTTTTAAGTTTACTTTGTTTTGATTTTCTTGTTTCTGAGTAAGTACAGGGACAGATGTTTCAAAAATGTCTCATAGCCTCATAAAGAGACCTTTGGCTTCTTTACATGTGTCACAGCCTCCAAGGTGTAAGGAAGACCTTCAAGTAGATAAGGCTATCTCCCTAAACGGGGCGGTAGGGGGGAGATGGGGTGGGGAGTGGGGCTGGGGATTAGGGGGTGGGGGGTGAGGATGGGGTGAGTGGGGATGGGGGGTGGGGAGTGGGGAGGATAATATGTTCAGGACTGTCTTGGGAAAGCTTAGGCACAGCCTTCCTGGGAGAAGGCATAAATGATTCATAAGAAATTTTCCATCAATCCAATATCCCCAAACTGTACAAATATTAAAAGTCTTTCATGTATGCAACAGGTGGAGATGAAGACCAGAGGTGGCATGGCGGCCATCACATGGCTCAGCTTTGGGGGATCTTTGTCAAGCTGCTGTGCTGGCTTCATGACTTCTGCCATCCCCATCAGATATGGCTGTGCCATCTTAGACCACTCCCAGGAGAAAGCATTTTAGAAGAGACAAAGGAAAAATAAATGGTCTTGCACATTGTTTTAATTTTTGAATCTTGTTTTAGGTTTCCGGACATTGGCTTCAGGATTCCCATGAATTCTTTCATTTCAGTATTGTGACTACCTTTCCCCACCCCCACTCCCCAAAGGTTAAACAACATTGATCCTATCTAAATAGGAGTCCTGTTTGACTCTGGGGGTTGACTTTCTCAGTCAGTAGAAGGCAAGGTCAGTTATCTGGAATCGGTGCTGCCAGTGTTGGCAGCCAGATCTGAGAGGCCGGGCAAACTTTAGAGTCTGGTTTTAGGCCAGCAACAAAGAATTGTTGGCATCATCAGTTGAACAAGCAGCAAGTGGGCATTCCATTCTGGGGTGGAACTGAGTGAGCACAGCACAGACCCGGTCGGGCTGTGAGAAAGTTGCGTTGAGCTCAGCTCTCAGAAAACAAACCGAGCTTAGTGTTTTGCGAAAACTGTAGTTTGGCAGAGATTTTTCTCTTTGAGCAGGATTCTTGTTGAGTGAAAAAAAAAGACTAAAATATTTTAAAGTATGTTTTGATTGAAATATTCCTATATATGCCTCAAATTAAAGAATATTTCTTTATTTTTAGTGAATTCTGGCTCAGGATCAGGATGTTGCTAGGTCTGGAGACATAAACATGTAAGACCTAATGTGCAGTTGGGATAAGTACATATATGTGTGTGTGTGTGTGTATATATTTACACATAAAATATGTGTGATTCATATATTGTGTATATGTGTAATTTACATATGTATTATGTCATTTACATATGCACATATATAATTTGTGTATAGAATAGTCTCCCTGATCATTACAATATTGATGCCTGATGCAGGGAGGCCAAGCAACATGAAGGAGCTATTAGGCAATAGAATCAGGAAGACCAGATTTTACAGGGTGACCCTTAGCTAATGAACCTTGGGAACTGATGGCTCCGAGTTCCTGTTTCTTATCTGGAAAATGGAGCAAGGATGAGAATAAAACCACTACAATATTTTTGAGCCAAATTTGAAGCAAACTTTTTTATTAAATACTAACCAGGACAACAGACACTGGCCAGGTCCATACCCAGGATCCCTAGAGAATGGCCGGAAATTATGTTAATCAGGTGCTGATTAAGTCAAAGCCCACAAGGCTATGATGTACTTCCTGCATTTGCCTAATTAGGGATAAGCATAAATCCTGACATAATTTCTGCTCACATACCTGGTGTGGGAGGTCCTTCTGTCTGTGTTTTGCTCTTATTGGTTAATGAATAAAGAACTGCTTTGAGCCTATGGCAGGGAAGAACAGAACTAGGTGGGAAAAGCTAGGCTGTATGCTGGGAGAAAGAGGGCGGAGTCAGAGAGAAGCCATGGAACCGCCACCAGAGACAGTCGCTGGAAACTTTACCCAGTAAGCCACAGCCACATGGTGATATACAGATTAATAGAAATGGGTTAAATTAATATGTAATAAGAAGATAGAGCTAATGGGCCAAGCAGTGATTTAATCAATATAGTTTCTGTGTAATTATTTTGAGGCTAAGCAGCTGGGAACCAACAAGCGGCCTCCTTGCTACACATACCTGCTGCCTACATGTGATCAAACACAGTCTGGGCAGTTGGGGAGGCAATCAACCTATTGAAAACATATGGCTTGTTAGCTCACAGCAGCAACAGCCTCCAGCATTCCCAGAAGTTATATGTTCATGGGCAGGTGGGACTTACAGGTTAGAGAGAGGAAAGTAGTAAGCTTAGCATGGCCAGCAGACTGGACTTGGTCATGGGAGGAGAGAGAGAGGCAGAAATGAAGACAAATGAGAAGAAAGAGGGATGAGAGAGGGGGTCAAAAGTTGACATAGCTAAAATAGTAGGGTTACAAGGGAATGGGGCTGGGGGACAGAAGTGCATGAACTAGAGAAGTTTGGGGTAGGGGAGGAGAAGAGCTAGGTACTCATGAGGCTGAGGAAGCCTGGAGGCCCAGCATGCGCTTTAGAATTCTCTAGGCACCATAGATAGTCATCTGTCCCTGTGGTAAGAAAATGGCTCTTTTGGTAGAGGGGACTAGGCACCAGAATTTGGGAGAGTGGAGTTTCCTTTGGAACTGACACCCCTCCTTCAAATTCATGGCCTCTTTTTCATTTATAGTTAATATATACATATTTGTATGTATATGTACATATATATTACTAAAGATAATCTGCTCAGTCCCTATAATGTTGCTTGTGTGGGAACATGACAGCCAGCCCTAACCAGATGGCACCGTGTTATTGCCTGTACTATCCCAGTCAGTGACTGATATTTCCCCATGTGCTCAGAACTGTGTAATAATTTGAACACAACTCCCTTGTGATGTCTAAAGAAAGTTAATATGGTACCAGTTATGCCTTCAGGGCCATGGACTTTTGTTCTGGAATGACTGTGGGATCCTAGGGGCCTGCAGGTGAGATAAGAATAAGATAATGGTATTCCTGCTTTCTGCTTTTGTAAGCCTGCTTATTGCTGTGGGACTGTGATAAAATGGTCTTTTTATTGCTATACAAGGGAAAGAGAAAATACCAAAGACAGCACAAAATTTTCTTGCACAGCTATGAATTCCGTAGGTAATTGTAAAGTACACCTTTGATATCCACCTTTATAAATCCTTCCCTTAGCTCCGTGCAGCACAGCATGCTGTTTGGTTCTGAGGATGCTGCCCTGCTAACACTAAGAATAAGTTCATTTAGCCTAAATTTAAAGTGAGTCTAAGTCTTTGATCTTTCCTTCTTCCCCAGTAGATCTCAACATCACAGTATTTGTATATATGTTTTCAGGGCTGACCGATTGATGCTGGACAACCACTACTTTATTAAGCCAGCATAGTCCCAAACAACAATCTATAGACATGTGTCCTTATGCCCACAGGTAAGTGCAGTCTTCCCCTCTCTTCAAGGAAACTTCTCTTTGCAACAGAGAGAGACCACTACAGAAAACCATAGCCAATCAAAATACAGAGTTGTGGGATCCAATTCTGATGGATACAACTACAAAACGCTTTTGCCCCTAAGTCTCAAGGAACATTGCCAAAGGGGTGAGGGGCAGAAAGATTGTAAGAGCCAGAGGACCTGGGAGTTTGCCGTGAGATTGTATCACATGGTAATGCCAGGACAGTTGCTTTCAAGACAAAGCTACCTTTCAAGTACTTATACTTATACTTGCTGTACACAACACCAGGTTGTTTCTTATGAGAAAGGCTTATATCAATGGAATATATCAAAGGGGCTGAGTAGAATGTGGCTCAGTAGAACGCCCATCTGGCTTGCATGAAGCCTTGGGCCCAATCCCCAGCACTGGGTAAACAAGGAGTGCTGATGAATGCTTATCATTTCTCATTGGGGAGGTGAAGGCACGTAGGCTGGGAGTTCAGGGCCATCCTCAGTTGCTGCCTCAGATAGAGTTTCTGTTGCCATGAAGACACATCATGACCATGGCAACTCTTATAAAGAAAAACATTTACTTGTGGTGGCAGCTTATGGTTTCATAGGTTCAGTCCATTATCTTCCTGGTGGGGCATGGCAGCATCCAGGTAGATATGGTGCTGGAGAAGAAGTTGAAAGTTCTACATCTTGATCAGAAGGCTACAGGAAGTGAACTGAGACACTGGACATATTGCAAGCATGCAGAGACCTCAAAGCCCAGCCTCACAGTGACACACTTCCTCCAACAAGGCCACACCTCCTAATAGTGCCAATCCCTATGAAAATATGGGGCCCAATTACATTCAAGCTACCACAGCTACTTAGTGAGTTTTTGAGGCCAGTCTGGGATACATGAGTCACTCTCAAAAACGAAAGTGTCAAAAGATCTGTGCTTGACTCCCTATGAGTAGAACGGTGAAGTGGTGAATTCTCCAGCATACACCCAGAGCACAACAGCAAAGGTCAGAGTTTGAACACCTGGTCACCACTTGCTCACCAATGCCCACCCTAGGGCAAGTCTCCCCCAGGACAACTGAACAAAGATTTAGAGATAGGGAAAGCTCCATTTGATTTACTCTTCTGAGAGTTTGAGTTCTGGGATAAGTTCAGTAAATAAGTTTACTTATAGGAAAGGCGTTTGGTTGTCTATGAACAGGAGGCAGTGTTCCAAAAGCTGTTGCCCTGATAGTTTGTGTCCTCCTCACTACGACAAGTGCAGGAGACCAAGGCTGCACACATGTGCACACCTTTCTCCTGGTAGGAGGAGGATCTTACATGTCTTCTCTACTCCAAGCCTTTCCTTTTGTTCTCCTAAAGGAAAGAGTAGATGAGCTGTGGCTGTGATAGCCAAATGCCTCTCTTCCCATGTAATCCTCTTCCAGCTCTCTCTGCTGCCGTGCGTGCTAAAAGTCATTTGCTTTCTCTCTGCACGCCCAGCAACAATTTCATACCAAATTCCCTAGCATGCACTTTTATTCTGTGTCTTTGCTTGCACTCAAAATTGGCTTCTCCTTTTCCACTCTTTACTCAGAGCCTTCAGTTCCTTTATGCCTTTCCTGATCAGCTCGTCTTGCAGGTTTTCCCCCAATATGAAGTCGGATAGCAGTTATAGTCCCATGTGTATCATATCATACAGTAATGCATATCATTACTACAGCCGTTGTCTAGCCCATATTATATGTTTCAGTGTGGTATCTTACTGCAGCTATAGACCTGTGTATATTATATCCTACAGTGCATCTCTTACTGTAGTCATAGTCCATTGCATATCATATCCTATAGTGCAGTATCTTACTGCAATTATAGACCACACAGTAACATATAATATGGGCTGGACAATACCTGTAGTAAGATACACACTGTAGGATATGATACGCATGGGACTATAACTGTTATCATATCCTACAGTGCGTATCTTACTATTTCTATTTTCCTCCCTATTTATAGTTCCTCTTCCACCCCATTCTCAGCTCTAGATCTGGACGTGGTTCCGCGCCCTAGAGATTCACTTAGCACAGCTGTTAAAATCAGGATTCCCTCAAAGTGTCTCTGCCTTTTGTGCTTTTACAGTGCAGGTCTTTTGTGCAGAAAACTTGCAGTAAGTTCAGCAAATACTCAGGTTGATTACGGTCACTCACTGTGTATGTTATGTATTTGAAAATGTGCAGATGAAATAGAATGTGTAAAGCATCAACTAGTATCCTAAAATAATTATATCGCTTGTTAATTGTGTTCATCCGTCTACAAACTGATGCTGTTAGACTGTAGTTTTCTAAATCTAAGTGAAAGCCACTTTTCCGTATCATCATTGTATTTTAGGTCTAAGTGAAAAAAAAAAACCAAAAAACCAAGAGTTCATTAATGCTCTTGATGAACCGTTCTTGAACCATTTCCTTGACCATGTTGTCAGGAAAACAACAGCAGTGTTTCTGATGTGTCTTGCGGTGCTCCAGACTTTCCACGATGTTTAATTTCCAAAAACTTGTCTCCACATCAGTGGAAGAGATAACAAGACGAACATAGACATCACAGATGTCGGAAATGTGGCTGACCATCTGATCAGAGAAGCAAAACTGGACTTGGGCATGGTTGGCTGCCCTGTTCTCGCCCACGGTGTGTGCACACAGATTCCCTATAAAGCCTAATGGCTGGAGATGAATGCAAGGCAGATGTTTAGGGTATTAGTGCTTGCTTTTCTCAGATTGCTAGCTCTCTGAATAAAGTGCAGCTCAAAGACTCAATTTCTGTCTCCACTCAATGGTGTTTTGAGGAGTCAAGCATTATGGGCACTCTGGTGTTCTGGCTCTGCCAGGGTGGCCTCAGGACTCCCCAGTAAATTATTGAGTTATGGAGGAGCCAAGGGGTTCAGGGGTCACAATTACTGCCTAGACTTGCAGGGGCCAGGAGTCCTGGGCTGGAAGACTTCCCAGTAACCACCATGTAATTTTCGTTGGGGATTTTCCCTGTCCTGGTTCCCTCCTGGCGCTCTTGCTTTTGTCAAACGAGCTGAATTGCTGTGCACTCTTTGGCTTGGCTTCTGAGTGAAGGCTTGTTTGACCTCTGCTAAAGTGCCTCCTGTTTACTTCTCATTCCTGGCTGTAGCCTGCATGGTCTCTGTTTGAAAGGTGCCATTATATTCTGTTTTCTGTGTTTTATTTTGCAACTCTTTGTGCAATGGGTGTCACAGGCCCTATTCCTGGCGACACCTCCTTGGGGTGAAAACCTGTTGTAAAAGAGCCTTTTAAAAAATCCAAGCTGCTAACCGGGCTATCTGGAAGCAGAGCCAGGTGGGAAGATCTTTCTGAGTTAGAGATTAGCATGGTCTATATAGTGAGTTCCAGGACAGCCAAAGCTACAAGTGAGAACCTGCGTGAGAAAAAAATAAATCCAAGCTGCAGCAGAAAAGTCTGTCTGGAATGAGCGATAGACAAGAACCTTATAACTTAGCAATATGTGAACAGGCAATCTTAATTTTTTTTCATGGTGTCATAAATATAACTTGTATTCAATGTTTCTTTATTAACTTGATAAACTTGTTTATTATTTTACTGTGTCTCAGAATATTAAAGAAGGAATAAAATAAAAAAGAAGCCATTGTGCAGGAAAGAGAAACATAAGGAGAGAATATAAGAACATAAGAGCATACATTTTTGGTAAGGCAAATCAGAAAGAAAAGAATACATTTTAATAATAAAGGGCTTTGTATGGTAAAATAAGGTTTTTTTCTAAGATAACTACATTTTCCTGAAACAGCAAAGGAAATATGAGAGAAGAATTAGAACACTGAAGCCTATTGAAGAAGATCTGAGTAAGCTGCAAAGGGTGTGTGGGGTTAACCAGGAAGATCGTACATGTACAGTAGTTAAAGGTTTTCAAAACTTCAAGGGTCAAAGTTCAACACACTTACTCTAAAATATAGTCCTATTTCCAAGTCCATGAAAGTCTCTCCAGAGTCTCTGTGCATTTCCTGAATTTCTACGAAAATTTTTTCATTTTAATAGAAATGTGGCAAAGCCTGTAGTGTGTTGACCACTTAGAGGGTCTGTGCAGCGGGAGTCCTGGGGTGGAGGAGGAGGGCTCTGTGGAGGGCCTGGTGCCAAAGGAAAGAATTGGAACAAAAGTATAACTTCTCCGGCAGGAAATCCCAGTTCTGAAGATACAAGTAAGTGACAGAATTAGAGTCATCCGTTAAGAGATGAGGCTGTCTTAAGGTGAGGTGGAATTCGCCGCAGACCACGCCAAGTTCCCTCCACACTGCAAATATTGTCACCACACGTGTGTCCAGGAAGGCAGAAGGACAAAAGCATAGTTGTGTAGGTACAGTGTGCACAACCTGTTCCAAGTGACTTCCAGATTCAACAATCTGTCGTGCAAGTTAGCAGGAGCCGTTCCTGGCATCGGTGCCCTGCCTGAAGCTGGATCTTATTTTTATTATGTTTTAGATCCTCACTGAAATTAGGCTTCAAAAGTTATGTGTGCAATGCTCTTATTTTCTTAATTTTTACTTATAGCCTCTTACAATTTCGTTCTTCTTATGAGACCTAGAATATTTTGTTTATTTTAAAATGTCTCATCTAATCTTTTTTTAAAACACAGCTCCATTCTTAAGTTCTATGGCTTTGTGGTCATGAATGGTGATGACAAAATGGAGGTTTCCTTTTTTTATTGTTTTAAATGCATCCCTCTCAACAGGCGTGCTTATGAATAGTTTGCATACAATGTCACTACAGACTGAAGGTGGAGACTTGCCTCAGGCCAGCTCTTGTCCCTCTTGTCACGGCACTGCCTCCTCTGCACAATGCTCTGGTCTCTATCCACTTCTCCATTCATCTGGGACCACAGCAGAATGTGAGTCTCTTTGAGCTTGCATTCAAAGAAGGGAGGGCATGTGTCATTTCAATACTGGTACCAGAGACAGGTAGACATGTATGCTTGCTCCAACACAGCAAAAAACAAAAGAACTGATAAATTCAGTGACTTCTATTTTCTGAGGAAAACAATGATTTTTATTTTATTATTTATTAGAAGCCCCTTACAATGCAGTGGAATACAAACTGCAGTTTTGATTGCCAGTGGAACGTTGAATGCCTTTGGAATACAAATTAAACCTTTATCTCCCTCTAGTGGCAACTTTTTAAAAAGCAGTATCGCTGGTATCTATTTTGTAGTCCATTATTTTTAATTTTATTGTCATTTTATTGTCTTGAAAAATAGAAAGTTTCTACACAGCCAGAAATCTTGAGTCCCAGGTCATCCAGGACTACATACCGAGAACTTGTGCTTCTTTTTCTCCTGATTTAAAATTCTAGCTTAAAGTATAGTTTTAGCTGGTATTACTTTTTAGTTTTTCTATCTGGATGATCTATCTAGTGTCTCCTATTATTAGTAAACTATATACCTGATTTTTTATGTTTTTATGCTTTTTGTGATATTTTAATGTTTATCTTATATGCTTATTTGCACTGATGTTGCGTATGTATATATTTAAAACATTATACCTCCTGTTCGACACCTTTATCATTGTGTAATGACTTTATCTCATTTTTACAGTTTTGGCTTATATATATCTTACCGTAGGTAGGCACCCTCATTTCCTTCCTTCTCTCCTGTCCTCCTTCCTTCTATCCCTCCTCCCGACCATAAGAATAGCATCTCCTTAATGTCTTAGTTACTTTTCTGATGATTGACAAAATACCTTGCTTGAGAGAAGCAACACTGATCTTGGCTCACAGTTTCAGAGATCCCAGTGCCTCATGGAAGGGAAGGCATAGTGAAGCACGTTGTGTGAGATTTCTTTCATGAGAAGACCAAGAAGCAGACAGAGCAGCCGGTGCCAACACTGGGGATACCCTCCAAAGCCTTGTCCCCAGTCACCCACTTTCAACAGCTGGGATCCACCTTTTAAAGGGTTCTTCAGAATAAGTACTGATGCTGGGAACATGAACACGTAGGAGACATTTCTGATTCAAACTGTACCATTGTGCCACAGGGCCCCATGAGTTCAGTGTCATCTCACGGAAATTCATTCTGTGCAATTTCTAGGGTCCCTATAGTCTAAACATTCTCAGCACAATTCAGAAGTCTAAAGCTCAAGGTCTCTACTCAGACTCAAGGTGATCTCTTAGTTCTCTCTCTCTCTCTCTCTCTCTGTGTGTGTGTGTGTGTGTGTTTGTGTGTGTGTGTGTGTGATTTAATATCTAATTGCTGTGGGAATTCCTTTAGCCAATAGCCTTTAAGATACCAACCCACTTTGGGCGTGGTCTCATGTACTATAAATGCAGACAGAAAAGCATGTGCAGCTCTCTTGGCTGCTGGATTTGGTTCTAGTTCCCAGTGCACGCAAAGGACTGCAGTTTGCTACTCTTTCTGTCAGTTTATTCCCCAGATAAATAAACCTTTGTTATATTACATTTTGGGCTATGGTGGAACTCTTTTGTATGCCAACATATAATGGCATGGAATAAACACGTGGGAGAAAAAGTGACGTAGCAAGGAATGATTTGGAGGAAGTAATCCCTAGGCACAGCAGGTAGCATATTAAATCCTATAGCTCCACATCTGGCATTTAGGATACCTGGTGGCATGACTGAGCTACAATGGACTTTCTTAGCTTTGACTCTATGGAACCCTATGTGGCTCTGCTGGGTGGCCACAGCTATCCTTAGCAGACAGCCCAAATCCCTGACATCCCCAGCATCTCTGGGTCTCCGCTGACACGTAAATTTTCTTCTCACAGCATCACAAGTAGCTTACTCAGGAGCTCTATGGAAGGAGTCTGATCCTGTTGCATACACACTATCTGGCCTCACGGGCTTTTTTCACGTAACTTAACCATTCTGTTCTTCATGCCTTCATGCCCATCTCTGAGAGACTAGCAGCTCGAGATGTCATGTGATCTTGGAGTATAGCTATGGTAGACTCTGATCGTCTCTGTGCCTGAACTTGGTAGAACACTTTCCCACGAGGCCTTGTTTGAATAGGTCTGTTTCTCTTCGAGCACTCTTGTTTCAAACTGAAGTCTTTCAATATGCTTGTAGTCTTGCACATGGAACCTTTAATGTGCGGGTTCTGACCTAAGAGCACCAATGTTGTCTCAGGAAAAAGTGCATGGTTTCTGTGTAACAATCTTTAACAGCTGCTGTTGCTTGCCCATAGCACGGGTTTTGTTCACAGCGTAACCATGAGCTCATTCTCCAAACCCTCTGTTTTTCATTCCTGGCAGCTTTCTCTGTAAAACTGGCTAAAGGCAGCAGAAAATAGCCAGGCTGCAGCCTGACGCTGTGCTGCCACGGAATTTCCTCCACCAACAGAATTAGTTCAATATTTTAAAAATTCTCAGCCTCACATGAATTTTCAGGACGCAGACGGAATATCCACATATATAGTCAGTTTTGTTTTGTTTGCCAGTATGTAACATGCTTTGCCAGTAGTCACAAGGAGCCTTCTTCTCATCCGAAACCTCATGAATGTGGTCCTCACCCTTTATAGTCCCATCAGCGTTCTGGTCTTCCAAACTCCCATTGGGATTGCTCACTAAACTCTTCTGAAGAGTCTGCTAGTGTGTTTCTAGCCCACATCTCCAAGCTCTTCCATGCTTTTCTTGTGAACCAATTCCAGGGCCTAGGGCTCATAGTCAGGTATGCGGCAGCAGGAACATTTACTTTCAGAAACAATTTCTGTATCAGTTATTTTTGTCATCTTTGTGGCAAGAATCCATGGCAGAAACAAATTAAAGTAAGAAAGATTTAATCTGACTCATGGTTTCAGAGGGTGAAGAAATGGGGTACTCACGGTAGAGGAAGAGTGTAGTAGAGATTCCTCACACAGCGTGGAGCAGGAAGCATGAAAATAGGTCCAAACCAGAAGTGGCTAAAATCTCCAAAGGTCTGCCCCTAGGGACCTACTTCCTCTAGTCATCTTACAAGGCCCTTACAAGTCATTTTACATCTTCCTCCCTCTTACAAGGTTCACAGACTTCAAAACAGCATTATAAGTTGGGGACCCATCATTCTGAACAGGAACTCATAGGGAACATTTGTGATTCAAATCCTAGTACTTAGGTTTTGTTTAGGAAAATTATTGTGGAGTGCATGAATTTCTCAGTGAGTGAGTAACTTAGAAATATTTTAATGTTTGTACTGTAGAGATTGGTTCATCTGTAAAATCCTGCTGTGCAAGCATTAGAACCTGAGTTCTGATCTCTAACTCCCACGTGAAAGCCGGGCACATGGGCATGTGTGTATAACCCTGGCACTTGGGGGAGAAGCCAGAGCCCGACACATCCTGGAGGTTCACTGGCTGGCCATCTAGCTGAAACAATAGGCTCCCGGCTCAGTGAGAGACTCTGTTTTAAAAATAATGAGGCAGAGGGATTTACAGAGCATTCCCTGAGATGGAACCCATACCTGACTGATTTGGGGTTTCCCTCTGTATGCTGTGATTACCATTAACGAATAAAGAAACTGCTTTGAGCCTATGGCAAGGGCGGAACAGACCTAGGTGGGGAAAGCTAGGCTGTGTGCTGGGAGAAAGAGGGCGGAGTCAGAGAGAAGCCATGGAGCTGCTGGAGACAGATGCTGGGAATTTTACCAGGTAAGCCACAGCCACATGGTGATACACAGATTAATAGAAATGGGTTAAATTAATATGTAAGAGTTAGCCAATAAGAAGCTAGAGCTAATGGGCCAAGCAATGTTTTAATTAATACAAGCAATGTTTTAATTAATATAATTTCTGTGTGATTATTTCGGGTCTATGCTAGCCGGGCAGCCGGCAAACAAACAAGCGGCCTCCTTACTACACCTGACATTGCTATAGCAGCAAAGAACTTGAGACTGGATAGGTCATAGGCCTAAGGGGAAACGTATTACTATTATTCTGCTCAAGGAGCATAGAAATGAAGTGACCCCTAATGAGATATTGCTATACCCACAGATCAGTGCTTTATCGCTCAGCCCTCATCAGAGAAGCCTCTTGCAGCAGATGGTAATTAATAGAGATTTACAACTGGACAATGCACAGTTTGGACAGTGGACTTTGGACCACTCAACCCTAAATGGAATGCCTTTACGTCTCCCCTCAAGGCTCAGGGATTTGTGTAGAAAAGGTGGAAAGAACAGACGGTCAGCGTTGCTGGAAGACTCAAAGGAAGCAGCACTTCTCAGACTTAAGAGAACCAACGCGCGTGAACTTACAGAAAGCGTGGCAGCACCCACAAGACCTACACGGGTTCAAAACTGACAAAATCCCAGCACTGAGAAGAGGAAGTGGGCACAAAGGCCCTGACCAAGAAGCCGTTTGCAATGGATACCTGCTGGGAGAGGAGAAATTAGTTTTCTCCAATGATGCGTCACGGGGTGATCTACATTCTCCAGGGCAGGCCCCATGCCCAGGAATAGTTGTCCAACACAAAATGGGCTCCGTGTTGCTTTTGTGTGATTTTTATTTTGGTGGGTTTTGATTTCCTTTTTTCTTCTTTTCCTTTTCTTTAAGGGGAAGAACATGAAGTTGGGTGGATAGGGAGGTGGTAAGGATCTGGAGGTAGTTGGTGGAGGGGAAAATATAGTCAGGATATATTGTATTTTTCTAATAAAATTTTTAAAAATTAAAGAGGGAAACAATAATGTGGAGAACTGATTGAGTAACTCATCTGGCTTTTGTTTCTTGTGTCCAGAGCTGCAACAAGGAGCAAGTAAGCTTGTGGACACATGTAGGTGTATATGCACACACCACACACACACATGAAAAAGATTATAGCGTGTATGGTGTGAGAAACGAGAACAGACATGCACTTCCTCTGGGCTGCAGAGCAGGGTTCCAGCTCTCCCATCCTAATCGGTGCTCCTGTGAACAACAGAGGCCTGACTAACGTTTGCCATGGGTTGTCTCAATATTGGCTCCGTCCAAACATTCTCCGAATCTCTGATTTAAATAACATCAATATGACCCAATACTACTAAAATTAGGATAGAACAGGCTTACTCTTAAACTTTTCTCTTGTATAATTTATCACTTAAAATTAAGATTAATGAAATTGCAGTATTTTATTGAATATGCACAAAGAAAATTTTATCCTTAAAGTTTAATGTGACAATCCTTCTGCTTTTTTGACTTGTCAAAAGTTTGATGTCTATCCTTTAGTTCTTCTTCCTTGCAAATTCCCACCGAGCCTATATGAATCATTATTCATTTCTGGTGGTCTAAGGAGTCTCACTCTGGAAAACCAAAGTGTAGTTCTCCTCACCTTCATTCATGACCTTCCCTGGTTATTATTAAACAAGTGTTATCGAATGTGTAGAGTGTAGGTAATGGGGAAAAGACATAAGAAAGAGAACATTTAGATCCAGTTACATATAAATTAGAACGTTTAGAAAGAAAGGGCATTCCAAAGGGGAGATGCTAAATGAACAATTAGCTGGGCTCAGAGTTGAGTGTGGGTGCTTGGGTATTTTAGCACCCATAAGATGGAGATTTAATTTCTCCAACACTTTATTCTCTGTACTTGGTGGAGAGTTGTTTCCAGGTATAAAATAGTTCAATTATAATTAAAAAATAATGCTCTGGGAAGATATAAAAACATATCAATTAATATACAGTATCCATCAAAGGCAATGTGTTTCAGGTTCTGGGAATACACTGAAGGACATCGACAAGAGTAAGAACATAAGTGATTTCCACAGGCCCACCTTGAGTCACTTTGCTCAGCAGGAGACCAACACACATGAGCCAGCCTGGGTCCTCACAGTCCAGTCTGGCTGAAGGCACCCACAAGTCCTTGAGGAGCTCAGCGGGTGAGGGCTGTTATGATGTGCAAGGAGATGGTAGATAAATGGGGATAAATGGGAGAGAAAGAGAAGCAGAAAGACAAACCACAAGCCGTGAGGAACAGGCTGATGGGAGTGGTGGCTTGCTTGCCACCTGGAGCCAGGGTGACATCCGGGCCTAAAAAAGTATGTTATTTAAAAACAAAAAAACAACTTTGGGTATTATTTAAATTTGTACATTCTGTGGGACTTGCTTACACTTGGCGTTGCTGAGACTTCTCAATAGCCCCAGGCTGCATCAATTATTTCACTTTACAGATAGTTTAGCTAAGTCCAGAAAGCCTGTATAATTTGTCCAGGGTCCCCAACTGGCAAATGACGGAGCTGGGAATTTAATCCCCTGGAGCTGCATGTCAACACCTTCCCACTTAACCTCTTGTGAAAGTTCAGTGGATTCCTTGGGCTTTTCCTGAAGGTTTTCAGCATTCTGTGTTGGTCGTGGGTTCTGTGGGTGCCCTGGTGTGCAAGAGTGGCTACTGAAGGATCCAAGAATAAAAATATAAAAATGTAGGTTCCAGAAATAAGAATGTAAAAACAAAAGAAATATAAAGTTGCAAGCCTAGGAGAATGAGAGCAGGCTGTCAGCAGCTTTCTCAGCAGCCTAAGAATTAACTCTTAGCAGTGAGTTGCTCTGTGTTTACAAGCTGCAAACTGAGAGGAGTTAGCCCTAAGATAACCTCTCTGGCCACTCAAGACCAGCAACTGATGTGAGCTGAGTTAACTTTTAAATGATGGGATGTATGTGACTTTTGACTTTTTGGTTTTAAATTGTCGCAGAAACACCATCATCAGGAAGTACCAGAGAGAGACCATGGGCTAAATACAAACACTAGTTTAAGTGAAAGGAAAAAAAAAAACCAACAACAACCAACCAAACAAACAAAAAAAACTCTGTTAATGAAAATTGCAAAGAAGGGCAATTTGTATCTGAGTTTTACCTTGAGATTATAAAGATTCCTTTGTTATCGCCTAACCCTTGCTATAAAAGGAGGAGTTCAGAAACCAGCCTTTGCCACAGCCTTATAAATCAATCCCTGGCTGTGGTCTCAGCTAGCTGATAAGCTTTTTGTGCCCCATGGAGATTTATTTTTTTAATTTTTTGGTTTTTTCCTGGAATAAAGTTTGCTTCTGGTTTATTAGACTTTGGTGGTCTGTCCCCATTTTTGTGCGATTCCAGTGGACCCAGCAAGTACAAAGATGGAAGACAGCTATAAAGCAGCGTGATATCTACTGGCAGAGGTCAAAGTAGGAGCCTTGACAAGGGACTGGCTAAGAAAAAGCCTCTGGAAAAAGCCCCTAACTTCTCTGAACCCTGGAAATTATATAGGGATCCAGTCAACGGAAGGGGACACAGTGAACCTCCCAGCCAGAGGAAGCTGGATGTGCCCCAAATCTGTGTTTCTCAGTGTTTGGCCATGACTGTAATCTTCCCTCTCTAACAGTGACAAAGCTAAGTAACCAAGTGAAACTCCCACACCCTTCCTGAGTTAAGGAGGCTGCATGCTTTGTCTCACAGATGCTCTTCTTTTCAATTTTTAAAACTTTTTAGATTTATTTATTATAGTTTTATGTGTTTGAGTGTTTTGCCTGTATGTATATATGTGCCCCTTGTACATGCCCATGAGTGGTTGTGAGCCACCGAATGAGAGCTGGACACTGAGCCCAGGTCTTCCTCAAAAACAGCAAATGTTCTTGGCCTCACCTTTGGGCTCTCTCACCAGGCCCCCACTGATGCAATTACAGACAGACTTGGTGAGAATTGTAATTGTTTAGTCACCAATCAGTAACTATTGGGAATCTATGCTTAGTTAGCAGTGCTCAGCAATGGGGACAAGTTGCTCCTTAAGAAGTTTCCAATTAATAAGGAGAAGACAAATACAAAATTTGTGTATTTGGTGTTGCCAATCTCTATAGCTTATTTTTCTGTCCACCAGTCACTGGGACGGTAGAATTGCTGCTATCATGTAATTCCAAGAAATAATTTATTGTCTGGCTTGCTCACATAATGTATGTCCTGAAACTGGCCTTGCCAGGTCTACCAGCCTAATGACTGCTCTGAAAGGGAAGTCACTGAGGCATGACTTGTGCCTCATGGTCCATGCTGACTCGGACTGATCACTACTTCCCCTTTGTGAAATACTGTGTTTCTTATTTTAAATGTTTGATCCCACTCCACCCTCCTGCCCCTTAGCTAGTCCAGGCTCCAAGTGTAAATTACCTTAGAAGTCTCTGTTAATGTCCGGTACTCATCTTTATTCTAGTTTTGTGGGTTCAGGACTTCCAGTTCCCTAGAATCTCTACCGATACTAAATAGACTTGTCTTAGCACTTGATTGGTGATTTATGCTGTACCCAGTTTAGTTCTACTTATTGGTACTTTTCAATTCTCCTTCACGGCTGGTGAATTATAAAGGCCTCACCTTACAGATAGCGGCGGAGAAATCAGAGCGGTTAATACACAGGCTTTTCTGTTCAAGGGAAGGGATGGGTTTGCCTGTTTCCATCCATAAATCTGAATGGATGTGTTAATGCCTGGTAATCTTGGCTATTTATTCTGTAAAGTCAGCCTTCATCCAATCCCACAGAATTCTGAGCATCCTCTCTCAGTCAATAGAACCCATCTTACACTTATTACAAATCCTTCCTCCTAAGCCCAGACTCCCAAGCTTTGTTTATCAGTCAGCAGAACTCATTATTATGGTAAAGAAATGTACTTTGCAAAGAGTTTTGATGTAGCCATGCCCAAAGTTTCGTCATGATAAGTGTCATTTGGAAACTGTTTTCCAAAGTTTTTATGTGTTTAAATGGGTAAGAAACAAACCCAGGTTAGAGAGATGTCTCAGCAGTTAAGAGCACTGGCTGCTCTTCTAGAGGACCTGGGTTTAATTCCCAGCACCCACATGGCAGCTCACAAGTGTCTGTATTTCCTCTTCTAGGGGATCCGACACCCTCACACAGACATATATGCAGACAAGCACCAATGTACATAAAATGAAAATTAAAAAATATTTTAAAAAAGAAAATAAAAGAAAAATAAACCACTTGGTCAGACTCCAAAAGTTTTGACCAATTGATTGGTCATATTTGTAGATAAGATACTAATTTGAATAATATTAGCAGCTAGAGAGCATAGGGTCTTGACTTCAAAGCTCATAGACAACAGATCAGATGGCTGTGTGTGGTAGAGAAGGGAGGTGCTTTTAAAGATCTGACTGTGGCCCTGATTCTCCTCTCTGGACTAAATCACAGTACTTATTTGAGGGTCTCCATGTCTCTCTCTCTCTCTCACACACACACATACACACACACACACAGACACACACACACACACACACAGACACACACACACACACACACAGACACACACACACACACCCTTATTTATTGTTTTGTTTGCTCTGCCTTCCTCCCCCTTGCTTACACAGCCATTTGCTGAATCCTGTGCAGGCCTGGGACTGTTTTCTAGCCTCCCAAGTGCGGAGTTTACCGGTCTGCGCCACTGCACCTAGTTCAGTTTGTCTCTTACATTAAATAAATAAAAATAAGCATAAGTCAGTGATCACTGTGCAGTTACAGCACCCACCCAGGTCAACCCTTAGCAGCCGAGGGAACTAGTTCTGCTTTTGGCCTTCATCTGTTTCCAGCCCATGGTTTGCTTTCCCCAGACAGTCCCTGCTTATTTTGACTGTGAGAAGATTACAGATTTCTGCTGGAAAAGTATTTTACTTTCAGAGGTGTTTTTTTTTTTTCATGTATGGACTTGGGGGCATTTAGCCACTATGTTCCAGCATCAACGTGGCCCATGAAGTTCTCAAGATCATCCAAAACCCCTTCTAAATTTTCTAAAACTTATTATATTTATTTATATATTTATTATTTTATTTATTTATTCAATTTAACTCCCCTGTATGATCTATAGAAGGGTGAATACATCCACTGACCGCCAGCTTCAGTGGGAAGCCACCCTTCCTGCTATACAGAGGCTCTCAGGAACCTCACCTGGAAAATGGCCCCTAAAAGACAAAATGTCTTCTCTGCTCTTCAGTGAGATCACTCAGCATCATCTCTTTTGCTCTTTTCCCGTTCTTTGCTCTCTCTCGTAGGTTACTACGAGCGGTTTGTGTCGGAGATGGGTAAATACTTTCACAGCTCTTTGCTTGAATACTGAACATAGCTAAACAGGCTTGTCTTTTCCCAGCTATCTAGGGGACTTTAGTTCCTTCTTAATGATGTGTCTTTTATCTTTTGAGTGCTGGAACTTTTCATTGGAGATCTCTTGATTAATAAAAGTTCATTTTAGATCTAATAAACAATACAATTAGAAGGAATGCTTTCCAACTCAATTTTTTTTCCTCCTGTTAAATATTGTACCCACTATCACTAACAACAGGGAATTCCTTTTATCTATTGTCTCTAACCTTGAAGGTTCTTCAGACCTCCAAGGCCGCGCAAAGCTTGGCACTCCTTGTATTTTTCATTAAGTTCTGTTCAAGGGCCTCAGCTTATTCTTGACTTTACCCCTCTCCTAGTTTTTGTGCATGTCTTTTCAAAGTTAAAAGTTTTGACGTTACTTTCTGAGAAATGTTGGTAGCTCAGTCACATAGGCGGGGTAATCACATGTCAGAGAGTGAACAATGACGATAGACATATAATGTGATAGCAAATTCCAAATAACTTGTTGGTGAGACATCTCACAATCATAGCTCCTGCTGCTGAGGTCACTGCTGACTGCACTGTGATTCCTCTCCTTTGAGAGGCCACACCCCAGTATAGACTCACAATTTCCCCTGCGCCTATCACGTTCATAGGGTTTCACTGATTGCAGAGTTCCTTCAGATAAGCTCCTACACTACAATGTCTTCTCATTGACATAACAGTTTTTTAAAGAAAGAGAGCTGGCAGACCTGGAAAAGAGACGATGCTTTCAGGCATAGAGAAAGGAGATGGGAGAGGAGGGTTGAGATGGTTTGGTGAGAATTTGCTGCAAGTACACTTTTATTACAGCACTTACAAGAAATGTCCATGACAGATAAGTCCACAGAGATAGAAAGTCCAAAGGTAGTTGCCAGGGACCAGAGGGAGGGAGAGAGGCCATTTGTTTAATAAGTGTTAACTTTCTCTCAGGCTGTTGACATTTGGCACCTGGAGGTGATTCTTACCCAGCACTGTGAATACGCTGATAGTGACTTGATTGTTACACAAACTTGCTTGTTGACTTTAAAATGGTTACTTACTATGTCATGTGGATTTCACCTTAACAAAGAAAATAGGGCTCAGTAGTTAAGAGTGCTCTTATAATAGACTATAGTGTAGTTTCTGGCGCCCACATTGGGTGGCTCACAAGCACCTGGAACTCCAGCCCCAGAAAACCTCACATCCTCTTGTGGTCTCTGTTAAATAAAAATTATGAGAAAGAGGCAGCTCCGCCGGCACAAAGAAATCCAATTAGGTCAAATCAAACCAAATCAAAATGCTCATTGTTTTATTAAGAATGAGGCTCTTAGGACAGCAGGGAGCCCATGTAGACCTGAAAACCACCTATTTCTCCTCTGGGAGCCCATTTAAAGACCCTGTGGGAGTGGTCCTGACCCCTCCCTGCGCGGGGGCGGGGGGAGGTCAGAACCTGGCATGCTGGGATTTGAAGTCCAGAGCAATGCAACTCCCAGACCAGGTTGGCTGGGATGGATGCCAGGGGCTGGGGCTACTCTCCTAACTCAACAGTCTCCATGGACATTCTGTCGCACAAACTCACCCCCTCCACACACATATACATGCGCACACACACATAGAAAATAACAAATCTTAAAAAAAGAAAATAGTATATAGAACATAGGCTTGTGTTTTTCTAGAATGTCTACATCTACATTTTGTTAGATTAGCTTCACAGGCAGCTTGAGAAATGTTCAGGATGAAAACTACTTCCAAAATCACATTGCATTGAGACAGAATGCATATAAATCCCCAAATCCTTGCCTGCTATAGATAGAGGTCTAGATGCCGCAAGTAGTTAATTTGTGTGGACACAGCATCAAGAAGGCTTCTCTGTAAGCAAGAGTAAATACATATAGACTATAAATAGTTTACAACTTTGGTTTTGGCGCATTTCTGTGTGACCAAAGCTAATGGCTCCATTACCATGAAAACTGTGGATGAGATTGATTTTTGTGCTCATATCTTGTGATTATCTGTACTTTTAACTTTTAAGAACTGTGCTTTAAAATTTTTTGATAATAGCCAAATGGTGGTGGTACACACTTTTAATCCCAGCACTCTAGATGCAGAGACTGGCAGATCTCTGAGTTCAAAGCCAGCCTAGTCTACAGAGCAAGTTCCAGGACAGCTAGGGCTGTACAGAGAAACCCTGTCTTGAAAAACAAACAAAAAAATTTGGTAAAGATGAGGATTTTTAATGTTTCCCATGGTCCTGTATTTATCCCTTTTTATTTATAATCTCAGACATAATCCTCACTCTCAAGTTTTGTTGAAAGTAGCCAGGCATATTAGTTATTTTTCTCAACTCTATATCAAAAATCCCCATTAGAAGGGGCCTTCAGAGACAAATGGTTCTTCACAATGAACACCTGCTGTAAAAAAATGTATGGATAAAGCAGTTTACTGCGTGACTCACCGTGTCACTCTGCTGCTTCCATGATGAGATCTCTCCCTTCTTCCTTTTTTACCTCTTAAATTTTGCTTTGTTTTCAGGGTAGGGGATGGCTGGGGTTGGGAGGCATGATGTGAAATACACAAAGAATAAGCGAAAAGAAAGATTTAAAAAAAACCGGGTAGAAAGAGTTTAAGAGGAAAGTTTATTTTAACTTATGATATCAGAGAGACTTTTTACTCTCTTGACCTGAAAAACCCCAGCTCTCATCTTAAAGGGAATGAGAGAGAGTTTATTCTGGAGTCATTATGAGCGACCATGGCCCAGGAACACAGATTTAGGTTACCCCAAATTCCATGTTCCAATGTAAAAGCAGTTTCATGAGGCTTTGTAGTTTTATAGAACAAAGGAAATCATAAATCAAAGCAACTTTAAAATACATTAGTGGGTATGGCAGAGAGATGGGGGAAGCTTTTTTTCTAAGCCCAAGATGCTCTCTGGTGACATTCTTGGCCCTTGGACTGGTGGAAGAAGCTAGTATTCTGCTGAGTTAATAATTTCTAAGAGGCTTTTAGTTATTATCATGAGGTATTAGTTCATGTGCAGGATGGGGCAATGAATGGATGTTTCAGACACTAAAATAAATGGCCCAAAATAAAGTAATTCTAATCTCTCCACAGTAGTGAAATTCAGTGGTTCCATCGGTCTCTGTACACTCAGGAATTCCTTCCAGGAGCTTTTGTTCATGGCCAGATACAGCTTCTTTCCAGGAACTTTTGTTCACAATTCCATTGTGTCTGGGAAGTTAACAGCAGGGAGAAAATGTAGTCGAGATTCTTTCTGCCTTTGGCATAGACCAAGAGGCAGACAGCAGACCACAGGCCAAAGAGGGTCTAACCCTCAAAGGCTTATTCCTAGTAGCCTACTCTAAGCCAGGCTTGTTTTATACACTCCGTGTGTGGGGGCCCAAGTGTTCTGACACTTGAACCTCGGAAGAACATCTCATATCTAAACCATAACACAGTGCATGGCTTTCTTTCAGCTTCTGAGGGAGACGTTGGGCCATTGCTCTACTTTCTTCCTTAAGTTACCAGCTTACTTCAGGCCCTGTCAGCTCCCAGGCATTTCAGTTAGTTGCCTGTGACCTTGGAGAAAAGAGGAGCCCTGTTAGGATTCCAGGACAAGCCATTTTCTCCATCACTGATATTTCTCAACATTGCCATCTCTTCTCTTGGGTTTCACATCTCAGAGGAGATTTTTCTATACCTTTCTGAGGCAGACAACCAAGCTGATGTCTTTATATGAGGTCCCAAACAGGCATGTTTTATTTCCTTCTAAAGTATATATTTGAATTTATGGATTATGGTTAAATACTCTTTAATCCAGTGGTTTTTAACTTGTGATTCATGTTCCCTTGGGGAGGCCAATGACCCTTTTACAGGTGCCACATATCCAATATTCTGCATGTCCGATACTTTCATTATGATTCATAACTGTAGCCAAATTATAGTTATAAAGTAGCAACAAAAATAATTTTATGGTTGGGGAGGGCGCCATAACATGGGGAACTGTATTGAAGGACCACAGCACTAAGAAGGTTGGGGATCGCTGCAGTTAAATGTATAAGGCCTTTCTGGAGAGCAAGAAAGGCCTGCCATGGATACTGTGAGAACCCAATTCTAGTGTTTGTTTCTGCGAACTGTAATGCCGTAGATATGGAGCCTGGCTTAAGAACAGCCTCATGACAAGTACTTAAGTTACTCAGAAATGTAACAAGCATGACAAAGCTTGTGTCATTTCATCCTATCGAGACGTTGAAGTTCCTCATCTTAAGGGATCTGCTCAATGATTCACCAGGACTGTTTATAAAGTTTCCAAAGAAAGATGTTGGAGATTTTCATAGAAATTTCTCGTTGTCTCTCAATCCTTTACTTTCTATTCTTTTTCTTTCTAATCATATACATATGCGAGTTCTCAGCTCTCAGGGTGAGAACACATCTCAAGGAACAAATTGATGCCATTTGGGACACTCAAAATGGACCTTGACTTCTACATACTTGCTTACGTGTGCATATGTATTCTCTGCGTAACACACACACACACACACACACACACACACACAGCAACGATGAAACAGGTCTGAACTGAATGTGATGTCATGTCAATCCTAACGTTTGGTAGATGGAAGCAGGAGGATCAGTTGTTTCAGAACAGCTTGCACTACAGAGAAACCTTGTCTCAGAAAGCAAGACTAGGTACAGCCATGGAGGTGGCTCAGCAGGTAAAAGTGCTTGAAGGCCAGAGCAAGGGATCTAGGTGGACGGCAGAGGAGACAACTGACCCAGAAAAGTTATCCTGTGACCTCCACACATGCTGTGGGACACACACAGCCAGCCTACCTCCTAAACACAAATGGGGAGGAAAGCAAAACCAAATCAACAAACACTATGCACAAACACTAGACCCGAACAGCAACCAAAAACTACCACAAAACCAAAACGAGAAGACAAACACAAATCTAAAATCAGCACCACCAACAAAAAGGCTTCAAGAATCAATTAAGTTTTAGAGAACGTTGCCATGGTATTGGTATCTGGAAGAAGTCAGTTAAGACGGTAGTAACCAGATGGGCAGGGAACCATGAGTTAGCAATAAATACAACGATGATGCAACTTAGAACACAAACATTTCTGGTAAAATGTCAGTTCTGTTAATTGACATTTTACCAGAAATGTTTGACTTATAAGTACATCCTTGAGACTGGGGATAAGAGCCTTGTCTTGAAGTGAGTAAAGTATGCCGCTTGTACCTGTAGGTCCTTGTATCTTCTCTCATTCCCTGGCCTAGAGTCTCTCTCTCCATTGCCTTTGGAACACAGACTAGTTAAGGTGTTAGACTTTCAGTCATGTGATTGATAGGCCCCTCTGAATTAATTAAAACTTTGGATCTCCACCCACGACCTGGGGTAGAACTCTGATTCTGTTCTTTTGAACAGGATAAAGTAGTTTTGTCTCTAATGGGGCCTCAGAAAAACCCAGACACCTCGGCCCTTTCATATGGTAATTTAAGGAGTGGCAAAGCTGGTGTTTACCTTTCTAGTGTCCCCTGGGAACCTGAGGTGGAGTACGCGCCCGTAGCTTCTAAGGCTACTGAACACTTCGGTGTTGTTTGGTGGCTAAAGCGCTGTCCCAGACAAAGCAAAGGGGAAGTTCTGATTTGCCCTGGAAGCGTTGCCACACACTCTGAGACGTGAGGCCTGTGCGCGTGCTCCGAAGGGAAGTGAAAGGTGAAACCCTTGCATTGTACGGACTGGGCGTTAGCTCCATTTGCACGGCTGCCACCCTCTGACACGCGGCAGAAGAGGCACCGAGGTGGCCTTTGGAGGTATTGTTAGAAAGCCACTGGAGAGGTAAAGGCCTTTAAAAGAAAGTGCTAAGTGTACTTCCAACAAATATGTGGAAACTCCAGGCCGTGGTGACCCCCATCTTCCAGTTAAGCGCTGGTTGCGTCAGTGTGGAGTGGGGACACCAAGCAGTAGTGGGCACAAGCAGTGAGCCACGAGAGTGGGAGGAACTAGCAACTTCTGTTATAACCAACTTGTTCTACACTCCTGCACAGCCTACCTTGACACAAAGCAGTGGTCTTGACTCAGGCATTTAATTTTGCTCACGAAGTAACAGAGGCTAGGCTGATTGTCACATGTAAGATGACCCTAAACACATGAAATGAGGTCGTGGGAAGGCATGACTCACATGTCCGCAGGAAGCCCCTAGGCCTGGAATCTTACCCTTGATCTGCACTTGACCGTGAGAAGCATCGCGTGAATTTGAAACTGGAACTTGTATCCAGGCCTTGGACATAGGGGGCACGTTTGCTCTCGTCCTCAGTTACCAGCCTGGAAATAGACTGGGATGGGTGACAGCATCTTAACCCCTCCAGGTTAGCACCAGTCATAAACAAAATCATCACCCATAAACGTGCAAATATCTCACTAATGACAAGGCATCCCAGCAGTGATGATGCGGGAACAGATGGGTAAGGTCGTATTTATGGCCAAGGTGAGTGAGATAAGCCACAAAAGTCCACCACACCAGGAAGAAGGCTTCCAGTAAGCTTGGCAGTGGGTTCAGGGACAAATATGTGAGTCAGGAGCATCAAGCTGTCTCGGTTATTCCAATTTTTGCATTTAGAACTGATGAATTGAAATAAAATTATTGAGCGCTCAAATGGTGTTTAGGGGTTCTGGGACCACAGGAGTCAGCGAGCATCACAGATTTCCTATTCTGGTTCTTCGCTTTGTGTCACCTGCTCTCTCCACAAACTGTCTGTCACTCAGTCATTTTGCTTTGCTCCCTGTTTTATACGATATTTTCTGCCTTCATATCTTATAAATAGCTTATCCTCTTTTTTAAGGTTCCAAATAAAACTTTTAATCTTTCAAAAAAAAATCACAAGTCCACTTTTCTCGTCCATAGTTTTGTTCTCTAGTGTTCTAGATGCCAGGGGCCCATGGTGATATAAAAATATTAAATAGAAAACTCAAAAGATAAACAATTCCAACTGTCAAATTGACTACTTTTTTGAGCAAAGTGATAAAATCCAAAGACTTTCTATCCTGTCCTGCCTGGGACCCGACTCTTCCCTTTGCCGGCAAATGCATGTTGTGTGTCCCATCCAAATTGCTCAGCAGATAGCTTGGTTATTGGGTTAACCAAGTGGTACTGTAGTTCTCATGTTAAAAAAAAAAAAACAACCCTTATTTTGCTTCACACTTGCCCCAGTGTACAGGACACGAGATCACCAACATTCACCCATCCCCCAAAGAGGTCATACATAAAGTGTTTCTTCTATTGATTTTTTGGATATTTTTTTTCTAAAATGTATTTACTTCATATGTGTTGGGTGTTTTCTCTATATCTGTGTACCTTCTGAATGCCTGGTGCCCACAGAGGTCGCCAGAGGGCATTGGAAACCCTGGAGCTAGAGTTATCGATGGGTGCTGGGCACCAAATCCAGCTTCTCTGGAAGAGCAGCCAGTGCTTGCTCTTGCTTACAGAGCCATTTCTCCAGCCCCAAAGTTGTTTCTCTTAAATGAAAAGGTGAAAATGAAAGCCTGTAACTTAACAAAGAAATAAACTGTGTGTTGAGATTGACAAGATCCACTTTTAGGATTATGGAAAGAAAAAAAAAACCAAGCTGCTGCAGTTGCAATTCATTGCCAGTTATTGCTGTTGATCTTATACCTTGCATGTTTAAGTATTGCATCTTCCCACGCATATGCATTCAAAGACAAAAGTGTCTAGATAGAGGCGACCCTCAGTTTCAGGTACCCACTCTGCGTCTTGGAACACACTCATCATAAGTAGAGGAGACCACTGCACTATAAATATTATTTTATGCAATTTAAATTCAAATAACAAATATTCTGTAGGTTTTACAGCTATATTATTTTGTAAGTTATAGGATTTTCCATCAAGTTTCACATATTCTTTGTTAGTATTTTTGTTGTTACAAATAAGGGAACAGATAACATTCTTGCACTTAATCTTTCCATTTCTGTTATTTATTTTATTTTAATTAATTAATTACATTTTTTGTTTTTTTTCAAGTAAGAGTTTTTCTATGTAGCCCTGACTGTTCTGGAACTTGCTCTGTAGACCAGGCGGGCCTCAAACTCACAGAGGCTTGCCGGCCTCTGCCTCCCAAATGCTTGGATTAAAGGTGCATGCAACCATGCCTGGCTATTTTTTTATTTTTTGACACAGGGTCTCACTTTTTATAATTGGTTGCTCTGGATCTTGCTGGTCCTGGATTCACAGAGTTTTGCCTGGCTCTGGAATGTTGGAATTAAAGGCATGTGCCCCTTGCCTGGCAAACTTTTTAATTATAGATTCCTATATATGTCAATGATGAATATGATAACTTCAAAAAGTTATCTTTGTTTCTCATAGGCATTCCTTTGTATTACAAACAACAAAATATCATATCTATGACACATAAAGATATGTGTATTTTTTTTTTATCTGTGACCAAATATCCATAATCTTAAGGGAAGAAAGGCTGCTGTTTGCACAGTTTTGGAGTCTCAGGCAGTGTGTGTCTGAACTGAGCAGCTCCCATAGGGGAGTCAGAAGCAGAGAGGGAGAGAATAATTCCACTAATAGTTTCTCCGTTGTCTACTTTGGTCCCCATCCAGCACCAAGCCTACAGGGTGGTTCTATCAACATTTGTGGAGGGCCTTTCCATCTTTGGCTAATCCTCTCTGAAAATGCCCCATAGGAACACCCAGCAATGGGCTTCAGGAAGCTCCTAGGCACTTTTCAGTCTAATCAAGTTGACAATCAAGATCAGTTAGTGACCAAGTTGAAAAATTCTTCAACGCTGTGAGGCTATGTCAGATAGCATGCATCTTGCTTGCACTGATTGAGCTTGGTTTGGGGCTCTGTTTTCCCTTCCATAAGTGAATCATACAATCAATAAAGCTTGGAAGCAGTAGTGGAAGAGAACACAGTTTATGAGCTGAAAGAGGCTTTCTTCAATAGCATGCCTCATCAGTACCAAGTCCCACTGAAACAAACACACAAAAAAATGTTACAGTGTGACATGGATGAAAACCTAAATTTGTATCTGTGCAATCCTAGGCTTGTATAAACAGTCATCAGGTGTATGCTTACTGCACTAGAAAAAGAGAGTGCTACAGTGTTTCCTACTCTATAAGTAAGACATATGTAATCAATTTAGCCTTCTCTTTCCTGCTCTGGGCTTGCCCTGACCCAGGGAAACCTTTAGACTACTCTTGTATCTCATGGTCCCATGCCCCCCTTGCTCACTCAGTCTCGTAGTCCCATGTATTCATGGATCCAATCAACACTGGCAAATCTTTCAGATGCTGAGACACAGCCAGTGTCTAGTTTGTTTCCACTGAATTTCATTGAAAAAGGACAGCACTCAAAGCAAGTAAATAGACATCTTAATGTTGATAGTGAAATACTGGGGCTACAGAGATGGCTCAGCAGTTAAGAGTACCGGCTGCTTTTCCAGAGGACCCAGGACCAGTTCCCAGCACTCACGTGGCATCTCACAACTGTCTGTAACTCCAGTTCCAGGGGATCTGACATCCCCACGCCAATGCACAAAAAATAAAATCAAATAAATTATAAACCAATAAAAATACTATGAGATGGTAAAGCAGTAAGATACGAGGCACTGAGTGCTGGGCAGTGGGTGGGGAGGGCTGCTCTCAAAACGAAGGCTCCTCAGAGCGTTTGATGAAGGACTGACTGCTAAGGAATGAGCACCCCTGGAAAACAGCCAGGGAGAAGCACAGGGGTTCTTGTTATTTGCTTGTTTTTCTTTCTTTCTCCATGAAATGGAAAGGACATGAACTTGGAGATATTGCCAGAGACTAGGCGTGTTGAGTACTATGAGTGATGCTAAGAGCCCACAACTGTTACCATTTTTTGAAAATGGAGACCACATTTGGAGGTCCTTAAATAAAGAATGAAGTGATGTGATTCAGTTTTAAATGGGCCAGGCTGCTGTATATCTTATTGCCAATAGCTAAGCACAAGCTGTCCATTCTTTTTCCAATACTGTTTCCCATGTGACCCCCCCCTCCTTTGTTTCTCTGACCATAGAAAAATTTCCTATTCATTAGAACTCAGTGAAGCCATCATTGTTCTGGAAAGCCTTTCTGATCAGCAGAGCTGAATGAACACCCTCCTCCACGTACTCTAGACTGTAATTGTTGGCTAGGTTGTCTCTTTGTTTTAGGTTTTCTAAAAGTCCAGAAGCAAAAGAAAACATATGTGCATATTAATGTATGTGTGAGTGTATGAGTGTATGCATCACGAAGGGGATTTATTGGAATGGCTTATATGATTGGAGATTTAGGAGCTTGACTAGTCCAAAGCTGAAAGTCTACAGCCTGGAAGCAGAGAACTCAGATGCTGCTCTGTCTAGGCAGCTAGAAGCCCCAGCAACCATAGGCTCTGTTGAAGGCCTTGAAGTTTCTTAGTGAGTGGTGAGTATTGAATAGATGTCGACTGGCTACAGAAGGGGCATCGTGTGCTCATGGGTGGTGGGAGCAGGGGCAGGTGCAATTGCTTAGGAGGAATGCAGCCTGTGCACACGTGCTGGCTTCTGCTTGTTCCTCAATTTTTTGCATTTGAGCTGTGAGTTCATTGGATGGTGCCACCCACATGCAAGGCGGTTGTTGGCTTCCAGTCAGTGTCTCACATGTTAATCATCTCTGGAAAGTTCCCCAAGACACCCCAGTGGTGCATCTCACTAGGCCTAGACATCTCCTAATCTAGTCCAGTAGATAACCAAAGCCAGCCATTACACTCTCCTGAAACCTGGTAGCTCCTTCCTGCTCTTCCTGAATCTTGAGTGAGTGTGTTAGATGACACAGTGGCCCACCCACACTCCCTGTCAGCCTATGTCCTTACTTTCGTCTGACTTTGAACCGGATTCTACACAGACAGACAGAGCTCTGTCAGCTCAGTCAAATATCAAGTTTCAGGCCAGCCAGGGCTATAATCTCAAACAAAACAAAACAAAATAAATCTTCACTAAATGATAAATTATTGTGTCTGAGAGTGTCATAGACAAGATGCGCTGATGTTTAAAACAGAAACAAGCTCTACCAATAGAAAGAAAAGTATAAATTCCCTCCATTGTTAATGTTTACAAAGATAAGCAATTTTCAATAAAATTCATTATCTTTTTAAAGATTTGTAGAAATAAGTCTTCACATATGAAAAACTAGTTAGCACAAAACAAAATCTTTTTAATAATTGCTAATAGCACTTTATCTTTCATTTAGCTGATAATGGTGTTGAAATATAAATACTTATAAAATTTTCATCATACAGACTTAGAAATACAAAAAGGGCCAAATTGAAATAAAGATTAAAATAAGTTTTGTTCTTTATTTTTGTTTTCAAGCACATGGGCATCTAAAACAGAATTCAGCCAAATATGTGCCTGTGTGCACTGTTGTGTGGTTGGAGGAGCATACTGCATGCCCAAGGAGAAACATAAGTAAGTTTCTCTGTAACCATTTTGCTTTCCTGTACCCTGAAAGTCTTAGGATACCAACAGAAAGAGAGAAAAACAAAACAAAACAAGAAGAACCAGAAACTTTAAAGCTGTGAGAATCAGTATGCAGGCAGCAGAAGAAAGTATTCTTTTCAAGCATATTTATTAGAGAAAGCAATTACTAATCTGGCCAAACTGTAATTAAGGTCACAAACCTAAGACTTTTGTAACCTTTGTAGGAACTCAGAAGAATAAAAATGGCTTGCCTCCTGCTTGTCCATCAAAGGGATAGAGTGTAGAGACTCTGAGGGAGGTGGGTGTTGCTTTGAACCCCATGTCCCGCTCATTTCTGATGGTCTCTGATCCAGACTGCTGGGTCTTGTGTAGTTTTCAGAAGATTCCAGATGCGCCCTTTTGGAGATAATGAGATGGTTCAGTGTAAGGATGCTCGTTGCCAAGTCTGGCAACTGGAATTTGATCCTGGGAACCTGCAGGGTGGAAGGAGAGAACCGGCTTCTGAAGGTTGTCCACCGATCTCCATGTATGTGACATAGCACATGCATGTGTGTACACACACGTGTGCAAGGCCCGCCCCAACACTGAGTAAAATGTAACTTAAAAAACTTGAAAACACATGTAAAAATGCGAACCTTTATTTTAAAACTGTAATTAAATACAAAATGTTCTCAGGTATACGGATACCAAAGCATGAGCAGGACAGGATAATTCTAAGTCAATAACTGTTTCTGTAGGACACACATCAGATTTTCCTGCATTCCACACAAGGACAGAGTCTGGCGGGAATTGCCCCCTCATGGCCAATGTTCAAATTGCAGAGGATGAGTCCACACGGAGGAGCCCAACAAACACGCCTTTCCTGACGCCAGCCATAAAGTCTGTCAACCCTGTGGCTGTCCTCGCCTTCTCCTTACAGGAGGTCTGACATTTGCTCGTATTTGCCACTTCCTTTGGTCACGTAAAGGGGAAGGGTGCGGTGAGGGAAGATAGAACAACGTGCTGCCACGGAGGACCACAGAAGATGTAATGGAACCAAAGGAAAGAAGAACCAAAAGGAACTGAAAAAAAAAATAAAAGGAGCTTTCCTTGGAGAGAAGCAGACCTCGGCCTCAGCACCAGTGAGGAAGAACAAGGTGTGGCAGAGAAGGCGTAGAAGCTGGAGTCAGAGACGTGAGAGCAGATGTGAGCACAGCCAGTGACCGGCATGGTTTCAGAGAAATCCCCCTGGGCGTCCTCTGGATGAGCTGGTCCACTCAGCTCCAGGACACGGGTGACGATTCTCTCGACAGCAACCAGTTTTCACAGAGTCTTTTACAGTGAGTTAAAGAGCATGAGCAAAGCTCATTTATTTCAGTAAAAAACAGACTAAGAAGACTCAAATGATTTTTGAGAATGGCTCATCACTATTCATGATTCTGGAGCAGAAACAATAGCTTAAAACCATCTTGCAAGTCAGCCCATCTCCTAGTATTGCCTTTTCCCTTGACATGTCTTCTGTTTGCTCACTGTTATTCTAGCTAATTGCAGAAATTTGTGATGCTCAGCGAGGTGACCGGCAGTGGGCAGAGCAGGGGAGTGAAGCGTGCCGGAGAAGAGGGTGTGCCAGAGATGGTGGTCCTCAGTTTGCGCCTCAGCGCTCATCAGGTGGCCTTTGCCTCCATCCTCTCGGCACTTCTCCGCATTGGTTTGTGGTCATGGGATTATCCTGAGCCATGTGAGGCGTGTGATGGAGCTGTTACATGCTTCTAACCACCCAAAGAAGGCAGAGTCACTCAATGTGGGTTGCATTCATGCAGAACTAGTCAAATTAAAAAGTGGTAGAAAAATGTTCCCATTTTGCCACTTGAAATCCCTGAAATACTTTTTGGGTAGAAACAAGAAGAACAAGTCACCAAGGTGCGCGGCTGCTGATTGTTATAACCACTGAGCACAGACACCATTGTTTTCACCTTGCTCAGCTTTGATGATGTCAGCACTTCAGTACACCTAATTTTTTTCCTCTCAATGCTATGATAGTAAGTTCAGTTCACTGGGACAAGATGTGGCCGATGCAATAGAACATGGCTAAGGATCTTACTGCCAAGTGTCTGAGAGGGGAGAAGATAAGAAAACAAACAAAAAATTTAAACGATATTGAGGGAATGGGGAATGTGGCACTTGGATCGCAGAGGCAGCAGATCTCTGGTTTGAGGCCAGCCTAGTCTACAGAGTGAGTTCCAGAACAGCGCAGCCAGGGCTACACAGAGAAACCCTGTCTTGAAAAACAAGCACAACAAAACAAACATTGTTGAGAATGTACCGTGTCCTTTAGCACTATCTAAAATGAAATGAAATGAAATGTACTAAGGCCACTTTAGACATTGATAAATTATACAGATAATGGCAAAATTGGGCCCATGATAATGATCTTTATGTAGATTATGTAGAGAAGTATCAATGAACTCAAAGATAGACAATGACAAACAAACATGAAAGTAACCAGTACTTACACCGTAATACCATATATGCCACAGACATTTCTCTAGATTGACTTCCTCTCAAACACCACACGCTACATTTATAAATGAACACCAGGCCACAATGTGTTGACATGTTAGACCTCAAAAATACTTCTTCCTTTTTTCCCCCTTCATTTTACCGAGAGCTAGAATCTATTTATTCATTTGCTTTAAACGTAAACCTTCTTTTATTTATTTATTACTATTGTTATGATGATAATGTTTGCATGGTAGGTGGGCACATATGAAGGTCAGAGGACAACTTTTGGATGTTGATCCTTTCCTTCCATGGTGGGATCCGGGAATGGAACTCAGGTCACCAGGTTGGTACGGTGTTCTAATTGTGTTGATAAAACACCATGGCAAACATCAACATAGGGAATAAGCACACTTGCTTTAGCCTGTAATTCCGGGTTACAGGCCATCATTGTGAAAAAGTCTCATCGTTGTGTGACACAGCTATGACTACAGGCTACACCGAAATTGTCAACACCGTGTTGAGACTCAGATGACTCTAGTTAGTGACAACTCAGCACTCAAATTGACCATCACGTTTTTGCCGGCTGAATCACAGCACTAGCTGTGGAATGTCTTTATTATAAAGCTAGGGACTCAGGAACCAAACCTAGGGATATTCAATCTGAATTTTTTTTCAAAAGTAGAAGTAAAAATTTAAAAAAGAAAGGAGTGAAATCAGCCCGTAATTTTAGGACATTGTATGTGCGATGGATAAACGTGGCTGTCAGTGTGAAACACGTTGGTAGGGGGAACCTCAGTCAGAGGATTGCTTCTCTCAGACTAGCATGTATGTACTGTGGGCTGTCTTCGTGATTGCTAAATGATGGATGGGGACCTAGCATACTCCGAGTGGTGCCACCCCTGGGCAGGTGGTCCTGAGTTGTATATTAAAAAAAAAAAAGCATAATCCTGGAAGGAAGCCACAAGCCGTGCTCATGATATTTATTGCAGGAACAGATAGCAACTAGAACATTGTGCATAGTTAATTCTTTAAAAACAAGAACAAACCTTTCATTGAAGAAGGCAAGGAAGCAGGTTGGCCAGCTGCAGGTCAGTTCCGCACTCCCTCCTCTCCTCCAAATCTAACCCCCCAGTTCTGTAGCAGGCCACCTGTTGTGAGCTTGCACTCTGTCTCCATTTTCAGCAGACACATCTTCTCTAAACTTCCTCCTAACTCACTCCTTTGCCTTAGTCTCCAGCTGCAGCAAGCACTCCCTGGGAACCTTCCAGGCACCAGTGAAGCCCGTAGGCGAGCTTCACGCCCAATCCCACAGCCCCAGTCTCAGCTCTGGAGCAGATTGCCCACTGCAGCCCTCTTCTCTCCCATTCCAAAGGGTCTGAGCAGATACTGGTGACAAACCCCACTTTCCTCCATTCTGTGAACCCCCACGGTTCCCCTTCTAGCTAATCCACATTCCTAAGTTCACCTCCCCAAACTCAGAAACATATTTTACCCTGAGCCCCCAGGGGTCACACATAGCAGGATCCCAGACACATTACCTTCCAGGCAACACACAGCGACCACACACTAAGAACCAGAAAGGTCTGTAGTAATAAGAATGGAGCAGGCTGTGTCCCGCCTGGCTAGCTTACACCTGAAATAACCACACGGAAATTGTATTAATTAAATTTCTTCCTGGCCCATTATATCTAGCCTCTTCTTGGCCAACTCTCACTCTTGATCTAACCCATTTCTATCAATCTGTGTTCACCACGAGGTCATGGCTTACCGGGAAAGATCCTAACCAGCATCAGTCTCAGGCAGGAGAACCATGGTGTCTGCCACACTCCCTTCTTCCCAGCATTCTGTTCTGTCTTCCCTGCCTATCTGAGGGCTGCTGTATCAAAAGACCAAGGCAGTCTCTTTATTCAACCAATGAAAGCAACACACAAACAGAAGGACCTCCTATACCAAAGGGCAGTAGAAACCAAGGAACCAAATGCCCACCCAACAAAGACAAGACCAGATATCAGCACCCAGAATTCCAATTCTCCTACTGATCTATGAGCACGGGAGATCTTTTCATCTTCTGATATCTTCTTTAATTTCTTTCTTCAGTGACTTGAAGTTTTCTTTTCTTTTTATTATTATTTTATTTTATTACTTTTAAAAAAATACCAATCCAAATTCCCACTCCCTTCCCTCCTCCCATTCCCCTTCCACTCCCTCCACACACTCTCCCACCCCACCCTCTCCAATCCTAAGAGAGGGCAAGACACCCTGCCGTGTGGAAAGTCCAAGGCCCTTCCTACTATATCTAGGTTGAGCAAGGCTTACATCCAAAGAGAATAGAATCCCAAAAAGCCAGTACATGCAGTAGAGACAAATCCCAGTGCCACTGTCAGTGGCCCCTCAGTCTGCCCCAACTGACAACCACATTTAGAGGAACTAGTTTGATCCCATGCTCATTCACTCCCAGTCCAGTTGGAGTTGGTGAGGTCCCATTACCAGACTTTTAAAGAAGAATCAATACCAATAATCTTTAAACTATGCCACAAAATAAAAACAGAGGGAATATTTCCCTATTTACTTTATGAGGCCACAGTTACCCTGATACTCCCAACAATACAAAGACTCAACAACAACAAAAAAATAGAATTAAAGGCCAATTTCTCTTATGAACATTGATGTAAAAAATAGAATTCAATAGAATACTGGCAAACTGAATCCAAGTTTTCTATCACACAAGTCTTTTGTTTGCTTGGTTACCAAGATATTTGTTATAGGTATTTTATATATTATTTGATGCTACTGTGAAAGATTTTGTTTCCCTGATTTCCTTCCCAGTTGGTTTGTCTTTTGTATAAAGGAGGGCTACTGATTATTTTGAGTTAATCCTGTATTCAGCCACTTTGCAGAAAGTGTTTATCAGCTGTAGGAGTTCCCAGCGAAACCCAGGAGCTCCTCCCCAACTCCCTCAGCTTTTCTAGCCAGCAGGGAGTGTTTCTGTGGCTGGGCTATCCCCCACCCCACCCCACCCTCAAACCCACCTTTTCACCTGCAAGCTCTGTGGAACCCTGCAACACAGCTAGCTCCAATACTGAGGGGACCTAAGAGGTGAGTCAGCAGCCACAGGGCTGGAGAGCCAGATACTCCACTTTCTGGGACCTCCCCAGTGGTACAAAACCCAGGAGTCCATGTGTTTGCAAACTTTCTGTTGCTGTTGATATCCAGCTTTAATCTGTGGTGGTCAGATGATATACAGGGAGTTATTTTAATTTTCTTGTATCTGTTGAGACTTGCTTTGTGTCCAAGGATGTGGTCAATTTTGGAGAAAGTCCCACCAGGTCCAAAGAAGAAGTTGTATTCTTTTGTGTTTATTTTAGCCTGACTGTTTGGGCCTATGGCAAGGCAGCCCATCATGGTGGGAACATCTAACAGAGGAAGCTGCTTGTCCCATGGTGGTCAGAAAGCAGGCAGAAACAGACTGGAAACCCACTAGTCCTTTCAAGGACATACGCCGTGCTCTCTTGGAACTGAATTCCTTCTACAGGCCCCATCTCTTAAAGGCTCCACCATCTATTATTAGAATATGCTGGGTATATACAACACACAGGCCTTTGAGAAGACCTATCGTAGTACTACGAATTCTATGGCGTTCCCATGTACTAATGCGTTTGGTCTTTATGAGAGTCCCATCAACCTGGCACAGAGAGGAAGGAACATTTTTCACTCATGAAAATTCTCTGTGGAAGGGATTAATAGGATGTTTCAAACTTAACACAGAAACAGTGTTACTTTTCAGCAGAGGGTGCCTTTCTAGGATAGTGCCATAAGTCACATGTGTCAGTAAATCAGTGGCAGACAGAGAGAATGACCCAATGATGGACAAAGGTATATCCCTAAGAAGAAAAAAACTGCAAGAGATCTTGCATTGTTGGAAAATTTGAAAAGTAGCTCAGGAATACTAACATGTTCAAATGAAGAGTTTCTTTTTGGCAGAAGGGAGAGTCTCCCTAGAGTTCAGAGAAACTTTCCTGGGGTTTCCATTTTCTTTCCCACCTCCATTTCTCTTTTGACTCCATTATGAAATTGTCATCCTGAAATATAAAAAATTGATATGGTCTTTATTTTGAAAAGGTCAGCAATATTAGGTTTTCTCAACTGGCATAATTAGACTAAAGAGCCGATCAGTTTTGTATTATAAAAAAGCACCCCATTACTCTTGCTGGGCACTGCCTTATTCTTGCTGGGCACTCCCTTATCACAGCACCCCATGATTCTTGCTGGATAATGAAAGAAATTCTAAGGCAAATACAGTGCAGTGGGCAGGATTTTGACACCTGTGGTCCCTGAACATGAATTTATTACATTGTGATGAATATGTTGAACTGGAGAAGTTAGGATTGCAGAAGGATTAATGGTTGCTGACTTTCATATAAAGAGATTTCTCTGAGTTCTTTCAAGAAGAGGCAGGAGAGGTAGAAAATGTGACAGGTATTCTGTCCGGTTTTACTGGCCTTGAACTTTGGGCTTAAGGAGCCAAGGAGTCAGTCCTTAGAAGTTGGCAAGAACCCTCAGCTGGTAACAATGTAAAAGAAGGATTTTAGTCTGACGACTTTAAGGACTGAATTATGAAACTGCAACAGTGAGCAAGCACGCTCAGAGCCTCCTTCCTTCCTGCCGCCGGATGCAGCTCCGCTACACCTGCATTTTATCCCCGTGAGATGTCTGTCAGATTTCTGACCTACAGAAACACGAGATAACAATACCTGCAGTCAAGCTGCTAAATATCGATAATTCTCCAAGGAAAACTAGTAACATTCAAAAAATCCAGACTTTAACCACCAATTCTAGGTTCCCTTAATATACTCTTCCCGGCAAAGACCTCAAGTCTTCCCCAGAAACCTGAAGATACACAGTCATCTGCTGGCCCCTGTCCTTCCCAGAATTGGTTCAGCGAGTACTAAGAAGCGGCTGTGTGGCTCTGGGCTCTTGAGTGGAACAAAGCACTTGAGCTGAGAGTTTCGACAAAACTTGAGACAAGTGCATCAGAGAGGAACAGAGGGATACCCCGCTCGAGGGGAGTAAGAAGAGCAGTTCCAGGTGGACTCAGGAAATGTGTGGGGGAACTAGTGATGAAGTCAGAACTTAAAGATGTGTAGGGGAGTTAATGGCATGAGATAAAGTATGTGCCAAGGCCCTGCATGTATGTATATGTATGTATGTTGATGGTGTGAGCCTCTGCCTGCTCACACTCAACCTGTCTTCCTTCCTTCCTTCCTTCCTTCCTTCCTCCCTCCCTCCTTCCTCCCTTTTTCTTTCTTTTCCCTTTCTCTCTCTCTTTCTCTCTCCTTTATTTTTTACAAGACAGGGTTTCTTTGTGCAGCCACATTCTGTACAACTCATTCTGTAGACCAGCCTGACCTCACCCTCAGAGATCTGTCTGCCTCTGTCTCCTGAGCTCTATGATTAAAGGCATGTGCCACCTCTGCCCAGATGTTTTTTTCGAATTTTTTAATCCATGCACATACTAGAAAATACATTAAAAACAACAAAATCTGAAAAATTGTATTGATTCTAGTTTCTGTTGACTACTCTGGCTTCATCTTGTAGCCCCTGAACCTCATTCGTTATTTTGTGATAAACTCTTGTTGGTCTGTTAAAAATGTGAAGCTTATTTCCCTTTAGGCTCTTTTTCCATTTTCAGAATTTCTTCTTTCAACCTTCAGCTGGTATGCTCCCTCTCTTCACTGAACAAATCCCTAAGGGTTAATCACAAACTAGAGTGCCCTAATCATTTTTAAAATCTAGAGTATGTCCATCTTTCCCTACTATTTCTTAAGCTCATCATTGTGCTTTGGTTTATTTGTATCATGGGTGACTATCTATCTGAGGGTACTCTACTCTCTTAAATCCACCCATTCATTCCATTGTTTGTTTTCCTTATTGTCTTTTCACACTAGATCTTGAATGCCTTGAAGATAGCACTCCTACTCTGTAGACTATTTCCTGATCCATGGTTACCATCCAAAATTTGATGGTTAGAACCATTGTTGAAGACTCCATATACTTGCATCATAGAACATGAAGAAATAAGCTGGTATTCTCCTGCAAGCTTCATCCCTTCTGGCTATCTTTCATAGTGCTGCACCACACTACCAGAGGAGACAAACAATCAGCAATCTTTTTGAGCTGCAAATCCTGAAAGCTACAATGATGACTGTGCCTACAAAAGATGTCCATTGTACAATATTGGCATTAATGTTGTGGGGGTAACAAATAATTTTTTATTAGATCTAAGGTCCAGTCTGTGGAATGAAACCCCTATCTGGCACAACTGTCAGAGATAAGAACCTGTTGCTATACAGGTTATAGGCCCTGGGGGAGAATGTCTACTAATATTAAGTCTACTAAAGAGAAATAATATTAAATCAACTCCTAATGACTTGTTGCCATGCCCATAGATAGTGCTTCTTTCTCTTCCTCTTCTTCTTGTTCTTGTTCTTGTTCTTCTCCTTCTTCTTCTTCTTCTTCTTCTTCTTCTTCTTCTTCTTCTTCTTCTTCTTCTTCTTCTTCTTCTTCTTCTTCTTGTTCTTCTTCTTGTTCTTGTTCTTCTTGTTCTTGTTCTTCTTGTTCTTGTTCTTCTCCCTCTTCCTCTCCCTCTCCTCCTTCTCCTTCTCCTCCTCCTCCTCCTCCTCCTCCTTCTTCTTCTTCTTCATCATCTTCTTCTTCTGCAGTAGAAGTAATTAACAGAGACTCACAACTGGCCAAGGTGCAGAGAATAAGAGACTGAGAGACCTAAATGGGAGATCTATGTCACATCCCACCCTCCCAGTCTCAGAAGAGAGAGATAGACAGATTGTAAGTGCCAGGACTGAACACAAGGCAGTTGTACATATGAACTCATAGTAGTTGTGGTAGTATACTCGAAATCTGTGCAAACTCAAGCCAGACAAAAACCTAGCGTGGAGGAAGAAGGTGGGCATGAAGCTACACTCCAAGTGAGGAACTATTGGCAACTGGCAGTTTCTGGAGAGAATCAGTTTTCCTTAAGGATGTGAGCTCTGGTAGGTTGACCATGGTCCAGTGACTGGCCACAGACCCAAGAGTATATGGGCAACACAAATTGGATTCAGTGGGTTTATAAAAAATGAAGACATGAAGTTGGGTGGTGGGAAATGGGAACTGAATCCTGGAGGAGTTGGGGAGGGGAGTGAATCCAATCAACATAAGTATATAAAATTCACAAACAATTAATAAAAATAAAAGTACATTCATTGCAATTAATTTTATTGCATTTTCTACACTAACACATGTGATAAGTCTACTTTTGCTTTTAAAGTTCAAATATTTAAAGAAGCATTTTGTGTATTTTTCATGCAGTGGAAATATAATTACAGCAAAATAAATTTTCCTGGATGCAGACATATGAGAAGTTTCTCTGAGTCTCTGGAAGCAGAACATATTTATTGTTGAAAAAAAAGAATTTCATCCTGATCAGACATTTTCTATAAATTCCCACCACAAACACATTTAGACAGAAAGTCAATGAAGACAAATTACAACAACAAAAAAAAGCAATAACAACAAAACTTAAAAAAAAAAGAAAACCAAACCAGTATGGCTCAGAAAGTGGTTAAGTTCTGATTATATTTTATTAAGACAAAAACTAAGACTTAACATTCTAGAAGAGTATATTCTCCTGTGAAAATCTAGGTCATGAGATTACTCACTTTATCTTAATAAGTCACATCAAAATATATGGTCAAGAAATATAATATTATTTCTGATTACTGAAGTGCAGAAAATAAATCAGTATTTTTCCCAATGTGTTTATAACTTTTGTGAATAAGCAGAACTCCTGACTGTTTAAGCCACACCTACATCATCTAACCACACTATAAATCAGTAAAGCACCATGGTTTTGAAAGATAGCCAAAGTTTTATAGGTACAGAGTCATTATTTATATATGGTTAGGAACTCCCAGAAGGAAAAGTGTGCTCCTGTCAGAGTTATCTTGCGGGGTTTGAAACCCATAGATGCAAACTTCCTTCTGGGGAAAACCCAGCCATGTTTTCCTGCCCCTGCTAATTTGGCATGAGCTGAATCAGATAGTCTGTGTCCTCAGCAGAGAACTCTGAGTTGCTAACAAAGACTTGTCTTATCAACTTGATCTTAGAATCAGGTGTGCTTCTGATGCTATTGGAAAGCACTGATTGCTGTGTCCCAGCTCGGTGTTGTTTTCCAATTTAACACAACGGGGGATAAATAGCAATGAACTAACGATTCTAATGAATCTAAAGATCTTTGGGATCGGTCAACAACCCATCCTTGGCATGGGCTTTTATTTGTTAGCCTTTGGTGTCTCTTAGGAGTATCGCTACTTTGTTATAAGGTAACTCCGTTTCACTCTTTTTAATATACGTGTATGTCTATATTTTAAGAAACGTTTATGTAGTCTGTTTCTATAGGACTCCCTCCCTCCACTCTTTCCCCCCACCCCCGACAGTGTTTCTCCATGTAGCATAGCCTGTCCTGGAACTTGCTCTGTGGAACATGCCAGTTTTGACCTCAGAGATCTGCCTGCTGGGCTCAAAGGCTTGCACCACCACCACTTCACTCCACAGGACTCTTTCCAAAGGTCTCTAGTGTTAGCCATCTGCCCACTGTTGTTCTCTCCTTCTTTTACCCCATTAACCCCTTCTTGTTTAATTACTCATCTTTAATCCTTTATACCACGACATTCTACCTTCCTCCCCTCAGTGACACACCACAGCTCCTTACCAAATTCATTACCACTGTGGGCAATACAAATGAGACATACATATCTAAAGATTCAAAGTTAACATCCAAATATGAGATAATACATGCAACCTTTGTCTTTCTGAGTCTGGGTTACTTGTGAATTTCATAATTTTGTTTTCTTGACAGTTGAATAAGGAATTCCTTTGTGTAAATATACCTCCTTTTCATTACCGCTAATCCCTTGCTTGCCCTCCAGGATTCGACAGTTAGACCCAATTGCCAAAGGTGCTACATACTTGAGTCATAGAACACGGGGAAGCTAACCTGGTGCTCTCCTGGAAATTTCAATCCTGCTAGCTAGCTTTCATGGTGCTGGAATTGCTATGCGTGCTGCCAGAGGAGAGAAGCAATCATCAGTCTTATCTAGCTAGAAACCATAAAAGCTACAATAATGATTGTCCTAGCAATATAAGCCCATTGATGCCATAGTGGCGTGAACTTTGGGGGCGGGCGCGGTAACTAGTCACGTTTTGATTGAATTCAAGATCCATTCCATGGTGTCGAACCAATGCTTGGCATCATTATCGGGGCCAAGACCCTTTTGCTTGACAGGTTACATGACCTGGGGGGGGACACCGGAATTTACTACCAATGCTGTATTAAAGAGAAGTAGTATTAAACCTACTCTTCATGATTTCCTTTGTGTCCATAGACATTGCTTCCCTCACACCTCATCAAAGAAGCTTCTTTCTGCAGTAGATGGCGAGTACCAGAGCCTCACAACTGGCCACGGCGCAGAAACTAAGAGGACTGAAGAACACTTAGCTCTAAGTGGAGCACCGATTGCCACAGTCCTTCTCCCAGGAATCAGAGGTCATTGTGAAGGAGGGAGGGAGGATCTGTAAGATCCAGAGATGGGGGATGATGGAAAGGAAACTGTGTCTGGACACAGCAGGGCACTGCACTTATCAATTTACAGGGGTCGTGATAGCATTCACTAGATCTGTGCAAGCTCAAGTCAGGCAAAATCCCAGCATGGAGAGGGCAGGTGAGCACCGAGTTTTTGCTCAGTCTTGGTCTTACTTCCTTGATCAGAAAGTCAAGTGTTTGCGTTGGGGAGTGGTGGAGGCAGTGGTGGAAAGGTTTATGGTAGCAGAGGAGGGACAGTCTTCTGGTTCTTCTGCTCATTGACTTTGGGATAACCGCCATCTCAGCAAACTATAAAAATTGGTTTCTCTAGTCTCATTACCTGCAACCCCATTCATTTTCACGGTATTAGGTAATAGTCAGATGTCATCAATGGATTGATGGCTTGGATGTGCTTCCCGGGCTCAGGCTTGTATGATCACGGTCTTGTGCTGCGTGGTTTGGGCTTTTCATTCCAATTTCATGCTCAGCACACTCCAGTCTGACCTCTTGACATTTTCACCTCACACCCAGTTATTCCCACTTTTTTCTGTCTCGAAAAATAGTAATATTACTTGGCCACATTTTACAGCTAAAACCTTAGGGTTCATGTTGACAGCATCTTCTTTTTTCACTGTGTATTTTCCGTCAACAAACACACTGCCAGTGGCCATCTCCACCATCAAGAAACTTCTCCTGTTTAGCATGGATTCCCACCCGGACTTCCTCAGTAGCCTCCTTCCTTACTTTCCCCAGTTCCTCCACAGGAACACACTACAGCTCTTGTGATTTTCCCGAATCACCATAACCATCATTTCCCTAAGAGTGCTCCACGAGGCTCTGCTTATCCTGGGGATAATGTAAAAGACCATTTCCAGCTCCGCAAAGCACCTTGTCGTCTTTCTCCCCTACCTTCTCTGATTTTCTTTCTATTCCGCTTAGATTCTTCCTCCTTTATGTTCCGAGACAGAGTTTCATTATATAGCCTGGTTGACCATGAACTCACAGAGTGGCCACTTTCCTCTGCTTCCTGAGTGCTGGGATTCCACTGGCCTCCATTTTCAGTAATTATTGTTTTAAAGATTTTTTTTCATATGAAATTATATTTCTTATTCTCCCAGGATAACTAACAGGTAATATCACGGGAAAGTTGTTTCTCACTTAGGATTCCGTTTCAATGACTTGCCTTTATGAGGCCCTTTGCCAATTCCTCTGTTTAATGTGAATCTCTCAGTTAATCACACCACTGTCCCCGCCCCATTGCCCATCAGTGCTCTGATAACAAGTTACCATTAGTTAATATGCTGACTGTGGTCACTATTTACTTCACTCTCATGAGAAGTCCCTAAAGGCCAGAAGATGCCTTTCCTGGATGCCACCGGAGCATAACCCAGCGATAAAAAAGAGATGCTCAACCTGTTAAAACACCAATAACCACTTTACTTCTTACCAAACTGTTACATAACTTATTTTTCAGCACAGTAATTTCAAGTTTTGCCACATCTGCACATTCTCACAATGCTGTACTTATACATGAAATACGTATCCCTTGATTTGTTATGGAAATCAGAGCCTTATACAATTATATAGAAGTTTTCACAGACACGTTTTAATTGGCGCCATTGGCTGCTGAGTGATCCTAATTTGAATTGGAACATACAGCCCGCTCTTGCTCTCATACCCTGTGCGAGGGTCTGTCTTGCTGGGTGCAGTGCTATGGCTGGGGACATAGCTTCATGGGACAGCCTTGCCTAGGGCATATGAAAATCTGGGTTTCAACACTTAAAAAAAAGCTAGACTATGACTATGGCTGTGACTGTGATATCGACTCTAGGACAATTTAAATGTTTCTCTTTTGTTAAATAATACATTTCTCTCTATAAAACAAATGCTTGTTTATTGTAGAAAAAATTTCAAGACAGCTTCACATGTTAAAATAAACTGATCATTATTCCAGAGATCAATGTTATGAAATATTTTGTATATTCTATACATAGTTCATTTATAATTTAGAAATGTTTACTAAATATGGTAGTAATATAACAGATATTCCACTCACATTTCAATGACACTAAGCATTTTTCCTGTAATTTATGCTGGTCTTAAATACATGTTCTGTTGTTCAGTCCTGACATAACTTACTTAACAATAGTTAAGAAATATCATATGTGCACATTTGAGGCAAATGCAGTACTAACTTTTACATTTTCAGATATTTGTAAGTTATTTTACTTTTAATTATGCATGTGAGTCTGTGTGTAGGTGCTTGCGGGTACAGGTGCCCCCAGGGGCCAGAAGAGAAAGACAGATTTCCTGGAGCTTCAGTTACAGACAGTTTAGGGGTCTTCCAATGTGGTGCTGCGAACTGAACCTCCATCCTCTGCAAGAGCAGGGCGCTTTCTTCACTGCTGAGCAGCCTCTCCAGCAGCTCCGCTAGGCCTTTAAAAGTTACTGTAGATAAGAAATATCTCCTGTTCGAAAGGGTTTATGGGCTAGTGGGGGATAAAGTCCCACGGGAGACAACTGTAAGGTCAAGAGTTAAAGTTGTAACTGGGCAGTTTTACTAGGTTGCATTGGTGCTGTGACAGATTACTATGGATTCAGTGACTTAAAATGGTACAGGCTTATTCCTGTCCATTTCTGGAGGTGGAAAGCACCAAGATGATTTCCCTGGGCTAACGTCAAGTTGTCGGGGACACTAGTTCCTTCTGCCATGACTGAGTGGCAATCAGTTTCTTTCTTTCAACTTCCAGAGCTGCGCCCCTTGGCTCTTGGACCCTTTTCCATTTTAAAGATAGTAGTGAAACATCTTCAAATACCTTCTTCATTCCTTGTTCACACGGCCCCTTTCCTCTGTAGTAACGCCTCTTCCTCCCTCTATGGACACTTGTGATTGTATTTAGTGTGCACTCCAAGATCTCCCGCCCTCTAGATCCTCCACTTGAATCACATCTATACAATCTCTTTGGTCATCAGTGCTGGACTTCACGGATTCCTAGGACTAGATTGAGATACTCTGACTTTCGTCAGTGAGAAAAGTGAACTACATCCAGAGACTCATAGCCCAGGCTCAGCGTGGCTGGCCTCATGGTAGATTTAAAATAAGAAAATTGAGACCTTTCGGAGAAGTTTAGTATAACTTGAAAGGAAAGGGAATATTAAGGCACTAGAACTCCCAGAAACATGGGGGCGTAGCAGACAGCTTGAGTGAATCAAATGCTATTGAAGCCTTTATGGAAGTGAGAAGGCCAGGAAGGCAGAAGCCAGAATTTGGATCTTGGGTCTTTATGTTCTGGGGCAGAGAGCCACGGATGGGTGGTAGTAAGGGGGAAGAGACAGACGTCACCATTGTACCCGGATCTAGTGTCTGAACTGTACTGGGGAAACATCACAATCACAATCAACAGATATTTTTGAACTGCTAGGAAATGTTAAATTATAAAATTCCTAGACTAAGATAGACATGGTTCCCACCTACCTTTATGGAGAATAAGGCCAATAGACAACACATAATCAAACCAAATATTTACACCTTGAGGTACAGTATTAAAGGAACATGCAGAGTGATGTCAGAGGGTACCTGGAAACTGTGCTTTAGATGTTGCTTAGGGATGGTCTTCAGAGGACGCAAGGACAGAAATGAGTACTGAAGAGGAAGAGAGCAGGAGGAGATCCCCACAAAGATCCATTTATGAAAGGAAGAAACATGATGTCATAAGCTTCAGAGGAGCAAGCGAGGAGGTGGTGTGGTCTGAGCTTGGAGATTGGCACACTGAGGTTTCACAGACTAAAATAAAGCTACGAGAAGCCACTAAACTGTTGCGCTAGTGCATAACTTGGATGAATTGACTTTTTAAGCTCCAGATAGTGGGAAAAGGGACATTGTCTATTAGAACTATGGACGCGCAACAGGGATGGAGAAAGTCAGTAAAACAAAGAGATCCTCTGGAGAGAGCATGGACAGCACTTGGGATTGTTTGGGTAGGAATGATGGGCGCTTTGAAAGTAGAGGAAAGAGAAAGCAGAGGGGTCAGAAGAGCCAAAGTTGGCAGTTGCTGGTGCTATTATTCCCTGGGAAAAGAAGCGCGAGAAGCAGGTTGTTTTGGGTGTACGTGGTGGCGAGGACTGTCAAAAGTAGGTCAGTTTTGGAATGTGGAGTTTCCCGTGGAGCAGTCACGTGGGCAGGTATAGCGCCAAGTGGGTCTGGAGTGCAAGTCTGTCTCACTTAGGGTTTCTATTGCTGCGATGAAACACCACGGCCAAAAAACAGGTTGGGGAGGAAAGGGTTTATTCGTCTTATACTTCAGCATTGCTGTTCATCACTGAAGGAAGTCAGGACGGGAACGCAAACAGGGCAGGATCTTGGAGGCAGGAGCTGCTGCAGAAGCCGTGAAGGGGAGCTGCTTACTGGCTGGCTTCCGTCCTTTGCTCAACCCACCTTCTAATAGACCTGGGCCCACCAGTCCAGGGACGGCACTACCTACCACGGGCTGTTCCCTTCCCTATTGATCGCTAGTTGAGAAAATGCCATACAGCTGGATCTCAAGGAGGCATTTCCTCAGCTGAGGTGCCCTCCTCTCTGATGACTCTAGCTTATGTCAAGTGGACACACAAAACCAGCCAGTAAAAGACAAAGGGCTGACTTTGGGAGACTTAGAGGGGGTGTGTCTGGGTGGTAATTAAGACCTTTGAAGGGAATGAGGTTGGTCAGGGAAATGATATCGATAATCAAAACAGGAAGGCTCATACTAAATGTGTAGTGGGGAAGAATTCTTAAAGTCCTTGACCAGGAGAGAACCACGCTGTAGCAGGAAAGCGCAGCGGGTTGCAGTGCTCCCAGCCTGAGAAAGCACTAGCTGAGGAGGGAGTGTTCAGTCGCATCACGTGGTCTGGAAAGCTTCCTAGGTTTAGGAACAAAGAGGATGTGTTAGTCATTTGGGGCAGGAGCAGTTTCAGGGGAGTGGCTCAGACAGCAGGCAGATTAAATGATTGAGGATTGCATAATCGAGGGACCAGGGAGACGCACAGGTGAGAGCCGCCAGAGAGAGCCTCCCCGCCGTGCCTGGCCACAATTCATTTCTATACCTATTCGTTTTATTTTACAACCCATGAAGATTAACCAGCGCCATCTGTGTGGCGAGTATAGAAGTAAAGACAGTGACTCTCACTGTTCCGAGGGGAAGAGTAGAGCCCCACAAACTCTCCCCATTCCTTGACTAATTGCCGATAGAGCTGCTTGTGGGCCCAGCTCAGGTAACTACAGTTCATGTGTTACTAATTACAGTGGTTACACCCGGTCTAGGGAATGAGGTTTTGTAGCCCTTTGCATGCAGTCCAGCTCTTACATAGGTGCTGGACCCTGGTTTCTGCTCGCTGCCATTCCTTCACATGGAGAAAGTGGGGCTCCCCCTGGGCCACATGAAGGTGACTTAGAACAGACTGAAGGCAGGCACGAGAAAACATCTTTCCTCTTCTTGTTTTCCTTAAAGTGAGCTACAAAACACTTCTCACCATTTTTTTTTATACAGTGGCTCTTTTGTTATTTTTTGTAAACTAGTACATTTCTGCTTTCTAAGTTTTAATTTCTACAATAGTAAAATGCAGTTATGGATGGTGACTGAGTTAGCCTTACATATCAACTTGACACTGCCCAGAGTCACCTGTAAAGGGAGTCTCAATTGAGGGACTGCCCAATGAGATATCGCCCAACCTTGAGAAATAGTCCTAAAAATCAATGTAGCAATGTACAAATGATATTGTGTAGAGCAAGCTAATTGAGGTTGTAAGTTCCCTTCCTCAATGGCGTATTTAACTATAATATCAACGTGCATCAAGGCTTTTTTGGTTTGTTTTTTCGAGACAGGGCTTCTCTGTAGCTCTGGTGCCTGTTCTGGAACTAGCGCCTGTAAACCAGGCTGGCCTCGAACTCACAGAGATCCACCTGTCTCTGCCCCCCCCCCCGATTGCATGCGCCACCACCACCCAGTGCATTAACGTTTTTTTGTAGAGGAGCTTGGAGCACCAGATGCCCACTCGTTCATTTCAAATCCATTCATTAATTACATGACATTAAATTTTAAGCAATTTACAAGACCGATACGGCTCTTTAAACAATTTAGAAAGGGATGTTAGGAGTCAACGTAAAATAATTCTTCAGGAAAAAAATTAGTAGAGATACATGGACCGAGTGAAGGAATTTTGCTTTCACAAGGAATATGGGTACTTGAGATGAAAAAGAAATAATGTCATTGAGAGAGGGGAAAAGTAAGATAATCTGGAAACCAGTCTCTATGATATACAGAAGATATGACATCAGAGATGATACGATACTTGGAAAATTGAGATGCTTGTGAGCATGGCCCAACATAAACAACCATCAATTCTCCTTTCCCAACCGGCCATAACGTTTCTTCATGAGTTAGAAAACGCAGTACTTCATGAGCACGCTGCTGGTGTTTAGATTACTGAAGGAGTGAAAACCAGCCTGAGGGAGATTCTTTCCTGGAGGTTGCAGCCACTGGTTGGTTTCCGGTACTCCAGGGTTGTTTCCCACTAAGTCCACAGCCGCGTACCCACGGGTGGCACTAACTGGATTCATGGGAAATGACAGACAACAAGAGGTTAGCAGAGGGAGGTGTTGGGTGTATGGTGAGAAATGGAGAGGGAAGATGGGGATGAAGGGATCACATTTCAGTGTGGATGTGTGAAATTCTCAGAGACCAACTATATACATATAAAAGGCTTGACATCCATCAAACAAACCTCCCTCACAGACTTCTGCATCAGCCTCCTCTGCTTTCAGGACTGAAGTGTTTGTCTGTCTGAGGCTGTTCCTCAGAGCTGAGTTGAGGAAGTGACTCTGCCTGAATACTGTGGTTAGGTGGCCTTTCCAGAGTGCAACATGACCAACGGGAATGCCAGGTGGGGGCCTAACCCAAATTTCTCCATCCAAATCTTAGTTCAGAGACTATACACTCTCAAGACAAGTGTGTCACATCTGTGAGCCTAAGGAAAAATTATTTTATAGCTTGTTCCAAACAAACAAGAGTCTTGAATGCTAGCCACGATGGATAAGAACTGCTTACACGGCTGGTTAGAACAGATTGCTGGACCTCAGCTCCACACACAGAGGCCATGAACTTAAGTTTCTTCTGATCCATGTGATGCTGTCTCTGGACTGTATTTGTAACGGAGCAGTGTGCTACAAAGACACCACCTCCATCCAGCACTGTGCAGTTACAGAGACCCATCTGGGCTGCCCTAGGGTGATTCAATCTTCACATTTCCTTCTGCTATCTCGATGCCTGCTAGGCTGTTAAAGAACTGTCTTTATTATAATTTACTTTACTTTACACTGTCATTTGTGTATTATAAAGCTTTACGCACTATATCACAGAAAAAACCAGTACCATTCCTCCTGTATAGAAAGTCTTTTTCGAAGGGAAAGTTACAAATAATTATAAAATTCTTGCTGGATATTGTTTGTGCAGTTCTGTGCTTGGACTCTATTCTTTAATAAGGTCAATTAAAATTAAGCACACACAATTGGCACAAAATTAAGCCCTTCTCCTTTACTTAACGAGAGGGTTCAAAAGCAGCAAAACAAAACCCTTATTGTGTGGCTCAAAAGAGAGAAAGTTCTGACTCTCTGTTCTACCTACTGTCTTTTGTATTTGCATGCATTTTGGGAAGGAAGTCTCAAAGGGAGCATCCTGCTCCCTTCAGCAGCCTTCATTTCAGTGCTCATGAGCTATTTAAAGAGTGCTGGCATCGTGCCAGGCCTCGCTCCGCGCTGACCGTCACACTCAGCAGTGTTTCAGCTTCCCTCGAAACACAGACAGGCAAACATCAAGTTCAGGTCGCAGTGACAATCGTCTGCTGAGACTAGTCATTCTATGAAGAGAGGCGCTCAACACCACTGTATGATTGGTCAGTGTGTGTCTTCATGTCGGGCTTGTTCCGGCTGTGACAATGGGTGGCTGACTATACACGTGTCTTCCTTACAGTAAGTCACCAGAGAAAACGGGTGGGTGACCAGCATGGGGCTACTGATGGGGCTCACACACTATGAACTGGAGACTTTGTAGTAAGTGGCAAGACCAGGGCAAAGTTCATCAATCTACATCAACCACACACATCAGTACGTCAGTATAAAAGTCCATTTGAAAGCATCAGTATTATTATTACTATTTTTGAGACAGAGTTTCTCTGTATAGCCTTGGCTGTCCTAGAACTCACTCTGTAGACCAGGCAATCCACCCTCCTTTGCCTCCCGAGTGCTGGTATTCAAGGTGCTTTACCACCAACGCTCAGCTGAGGGCATCGCTATTCTAAACGGTAATTTTAAATACACATATGTGATGGGGGGACAGGCATGGAGAGTAAAACCAATCTTAAAAAACAAACAAAAAACCCCCCAAAACCCTACCTTTTCCCCCCCTAAATTTAATCTTTTTGTATTGTTTGTTTACTTATTGGAGACAAGATTCAGACTGTTCAGGCTGGCTTTGAACTTGTTAGGTAGTTGAAGTCAACTCTGACCTCTGTCTGCTTCCATTTCTAAAGTTCGAGGATACCAGGTGTGTGCCACCACACCTAAGTTTTTAAAATTAATTTTTTAAAAAGGAATTTAAGACTACTCATGAATCTAATTAATTTTCATATTTCCCTATAAATTTATGTGTTTCTGAAAGCCCCATATGAGTCAGACCATAGGTTAATGTAATTTTAAAATGGAATTTAAGTTCTTTAAAAATTTTCCCTATACTTTATGTGTACGAGTGTGTTGCCTGCATGTAAGTGCACTGAGCATGTGCCTGGTGCCTGTGGATGCCAGAAGGGGGTTTAGATCGCTGGCATTACTCAATCTTTGTCCTGTGCAGAACAGCCAGTGTCTGAAGTGCTGCGTCACTGCTCAACGCTGGGCTTAGATTCCTATCTCAAATACAGACTATTTCATTGTCTAAATGCCATTTAAGTCCTTTTATCCTTTATTCATAGTTTTTCAGAGTCTGAGTCTAGTGCATCTCACAAGTTTACGTTTTCAAATTTATTCTGCTTCTCACTTTTGGCTGACAGTGCTACACAGTTTTCAGAAGAAGGTTATCACTTCTTATAGGTTCCCTATAGTGAGTAAGCTAGCAGCCCCAGGGAAAAAAGACTCACATGATATTGTCTTTTTATTGTTCGTGGTGACGTTGGTGTGAACAAGCTTAGGAAATAGAAACTGGAGCAGCGTGCCTGTTGTGTGGGAGCTGAGTCAGACGTGCGTCTAAGCTGGGAGACTGCACCTGCAGCACCTTCACTGCGGAGGCCGTGCTGTGCTACAAGGAAAACAGCAACAGGAACGGCCTCTACTCAATCAGCGCATGCTTAAGACAGGAGCAGAAAGCAGCTGCGTCAGAATGCACACTGGGCCACTCACGCTGTGCTGACAGAGGGAGGCAGAGGCGGGATCAAAGGCCAGTGGTAATAAAGATTGTTTTTGTCTTCTTTATACATGTCTTATACTTTGAAACAACCTTCTAAAATTTTTGTGGATAAACTTTAAAAAAGGAGTAGCTCTTCGGAGATCTGAATTTGGGATTGCCGAGTGGGAATATTGTATCATTGCTATGTAAAGTCAATATGCACTTTAGAGGAACACTGATGACTACAGAGGAAGGGAGTTTAGAAATGTCTTCCATCAGAAACAAAGGCTTACCTTAAGGCACTGCGATGTCCAGGAAAAACAGCTATTACATAAAAAGGTTCAAGTAATGAAACTGACATAAAAACTGAACTACACGGCATAATGCAAAAGTTTTACTTATATTAATTTAAAAAAATACTGCAATGTCATGGAAGGAGACATACTCATCTCTTCCAAAAAACCTTCAGTGAAGCGTCTAATACACTTACGTATTTATACAAATATTATCCAGGTAACAGACATATAAATAACCATTTGTAAACTGACTTTCCTCTCAAAAACTCACTCACAAGCTTTTATTTTGAAGGAAATTTGAAGCTGGTGTTCTGGAAACCACAGGCACTTCTGGGTAAGGCTGGAGTCCCATTTGCTTGTTGTCTTTCAACTTCTGTACTATAACTCTGGCAAATTCTTCTCCTTGGATGTCACTGGTGTCTAGTAACTGCCTGACTTTTGAGGTCCTTGTTGGTTTGGTACAAATGAGTTCATAGTCCTCCTTCATGATCAGGTCCCGGGACAGAAGGGCATCCAGTGATTGGTTAAGGCAGGCCTCAGTCATCTGGCTCACAATGTCCTCCCTCTTGCTCTGGATCCACTGCTGGGCTATACCAGGCTGCAGGCGCTCTGTAGAGGAGCAAAGCACAAACAATTTACAACGTTGAGGGCAGAAACAAGCAATGAGTACTGACGTGGGTGGTCCTTCTGTCTATGTGTTGCTTTTATTGGTTAATGAATAAAGAAACTGCTTGATCTGATAGGGTAGAACAGAGCTAAGTGGGGAAAACTAAACTGAATGCTGGGAGAAAGAAGGGCAGAGTTAGAGAGAAGCCATGTAGCCCCTCTGGAGACAGACACTGGAACTTTAGCCAGTAAGCCACTGCCACGTGGCGATACACAGATTAATAGAAATGGATTAAATTAATATGTAAGAGTTAGCCAATAAGAAGCTAGAGCTAATGGGCCAAGAGTGATTTAATTAATACAGTTTCTGTGTGATTATTTTAGGGCTGAGCAGGCGGAAAAGAAACAAGCGGCCTCCCTGCAACAGAGTATAATTCTGCATACAAATGAATAAGCAGAATATACATTTCTGTATGATTGTGCCAGTATTAAACAGTATTTTTTTGAAAATACTTATTTTTCCAGGCATTATTTAGAGACTTGTACTTTATCTCCCATTCACCTTCCTGGGAGGATCATGTATTTTTCATATGTTATGCTGTAGGCCAAAATGTCTTTAATTTATGTTTTGTTTCAAATATAAGGGACGCCTGCATATCTAATAATCAAAAATAGCTTCACCTTTACAGACATAGTAAGTAATGCTTCCTCTTGACACTCACTTCCCAGTTAGAGACACCTGGAGTACACCTGGCCCGAATAAGACAAGTCAGCATAAGGCTGGAGATGCTTTCCTACTTAAGTGTGTACGGGGTAGGGATGAATACTAAGAAGGCTCATGGTGTGGTGTGTGCACTTGTAAGGGAAATGCCAGGATCTGAGTGTACCCTGCAGCATACACTCACCTGCACTTTTCTCAGCCAACAATGGATTTATTATAGCCAGAGAGTACAGGGTGGGTCTGTGATCACAGATGGCCTCCCTTTGTGACGCAGAAACGGTGCCATCCCAGCTGTGGTTCCCAGGACAGTGATGCAGCTTCAGTGAAGAGCAGTCTTGAGGTCCTCCTACAGGACATTTCGTTAGGGTCGAGCACTCACTAGATAGTCCTAGCAGAAAATACCAAACGGTGGGTCACACAGAAGGTGGGCTCCCATGGCTTTGGCTTTTCAGTGTCACTGAAGCTACATCAGAAACCCAATGCTGAAAATATGTTAATTGTTTTTAATGACATTTACTAGTGTGTGTGTGCGAAGGGCAGAGGACACCCTGTGGGAATCAGCGCTCTCTTTCTACCATGTGAGACCTGAGGACCAGGTTCAGGCTGCAGGCTGGGCTGGAAGCACTTTACCCACAGCTCTGAAACCTTTTTAGGGAAATAAGCATTTATACCCAAGAGATTTTACTACTGTTAGTGCTTGCTTGCCCTATGATTACTATAACTCCTAAGATTTCCCTTCTCATAGTCTGATACTTCTACCCTGTGAATCCTCCTTTTCCAGTTTAAAACTGTCTTAGGTCTGTAAGATACACAGACTTTTAAATGTAAGAAGTCTGTATTTGACATGTTTTCTCCTTTCTCCTCTAGAAAACAATCTGAGTGTTCCAACTGTTTATCAGTCCTTCAAGTTCATGTCATTATCTTTATGTCACTATTGAACACAGTGTCTCCAATATTCTGCACATTGCCCCAGTAGCTCCTGATGGTTTCTCAGACAAACAATAAATAAAATAAAAAAAAATTAAAATCATAATCACCACCTGCCTTAACTCTAAACTCCATTTCAGTTCTTTGTTCTAGCAGCTGTGGTGGTTTCCAGCTTAACAACTTATTCAGCTTCATCTGTTCTCTCTTAGCTCCTCAAGTGAGAAGTGATCACAGAATGCCTTTAGCATACGGGTATCTGTCCATCACCGTGATCACAGAATGCCTTTAGCATACGGGTATCTATCCATCACCGTGATCACAGAATGCCTTTAGCATATGGGTATCTGTCCATCATCCCAGTGCTGCCTAATGTGTGCAGACCTGCAGTGTACCACGGAAACGGAGCATGAATGCAAATGAAGTGTGTTCCATGCACACCACTGTTTGCTAATGATATGGCTTTGAAAGAAAGTGGAAAAGTTGTGTAACCATACTGATCGGGAAACTGGCATACCAGACAAAAAATCCTTGTCTTGAGGAGCTGACAGGGACCGGGAGGTTCCAGGACAACCAGTGTTTCTGGAGAGCAGAGAGGATCCACACGATTCCTGAAACAGAGGACCGACAGGTTGAGAACTGTCTACATAAACATTTGTGGAAAGTACCATCTTTAAAGTTAAATAGTTAAGGCTTTTAGGCTGTACTTGCCTTTACTTATTAAAAACAAAGACCCTGAACCACCAAAAATTATAGTTTACAGAAACAAAGAAATAACAGAAAACCATCACAAACACACTCAATTTCTTTCTCATCTCCATCTCTCCTAGGGACTAAACCTAGGGCCTTGCTCATGCTAAGTGAGTGCTCTACCACCGAGCTCTATCTCCAACCTCTAAATTTGATCTTTTTAAACCATCTTAAGTGGAAGGGATGGGGCAATAGCTATGCTCTGGAAACAACTATAGACCGTACAGAGTCCAGCGGATCTGTTCAGCAGCTATAATGGTGAACCAGGAACTCATGGCTATCTACTGATTTAGGACAAGTGCTGGTTCTCAGGTTCTTTCAACCTGAAGGGATGGAAAACCCTTGAAAAATCACAGAGGTCTTCACTCCCAGCTCTGCCATGGAACTGCTCAGTGCCCTTCAACAATGCACTGGAACACTCTAGCTTTTAGACCCCATCAAAATTAGCGTATATTCAAGGATCAAATTAGATAGTTTATATAAAAGTGGTTTAGAAATTATGTATTTGGACCAGTGAGGTCTTTCAGTGGGGAAAAGGGCTTCTGCCAAGAGGATGACCTCAATTTGATCCTTGGGAACCACATAGCAAAGGAGAGAATGATTTCTGCAAGTTATCCTTTGAATCAGACACATACACATATACACACATGCGCACACTGTATAAACGAAGGTAAAACCCCTCTATGTGTTATGTTTACATGATCTTTTGAATGTACTATTATGTTTATGAATCTATAAAGTGGACATATAATCTTAAAATGATTCATAAAGTGACCAGTTAGAGAAATACCTCTTGGGGAACAGCAGAAACTTCTGTTATGACTCACTATGAGGTGGCAGGGAAAAATAAACAGTGGTGCAATGATCACTGATGGTTTACTTGTACCCTACCCTAGAGCATCGTGTAGGACAGAGGGGGAGTTCAGGCTAGAGGTTGTCATGGCTCCCTAACAAAGTATAAACATTCCCTGGGTGTTCGCTTCCCATATATAGAAGAGAGGCTTAGACTACATGACACTTTAATATTCTTCTCACATTCAGTTTGGTATGAATAACAGATATATATTTGTACCTCTTGTGGAGGATGGTTTGCAGGTAGGTCCAACGATAAATCCCTTTTCTTATCACAGAGGTGAACAGTACTGGATGCATGAATAGTACTGGATGCACTCTGTATTTGAAGTGAACACACACAGATAGGTTTTTTAGTTGGAGGTGACTTAGGAATCACAGAAGTATATACAATCTACTTCACATGCTTTCTTTTTACACAAAAATCAATGGTAACAAAATCTAAATCACTTGAGAATCTATAACTTAATTAGGCAGTGACGGTGTCCAGCAAGAGACGCTTAGGGAACAGGTTTTTCATTCTGCCTCATATCAACTGGCTGATGTCAGCAAATACTATCTCTCAAGTGTCTCGCAGCTTCAACTTTAAAGTCCTGCAAACAGGATTGTTTGAAGATTGAGATGATAAAGCATTTGGTTAAATGCAGGTACTTAATGTGCTGTGTGTTCTATGTATGCATAGTTGTTACTGAGCAAGTGCACTCCAAGCTCTGTGCTCCTGTCCCACTACTGTTTTTACCATACTGACAAGGAGCCAAGGCAGGGACAATATACAGGTGCTGATGTGTCAGTGTGGAATGGGGGGTCATGACCAACTTTAGAGCCCCAGGATTTGTAGCTATCTGACCCCTACATGTATAGATGTATTGGGCCACAGTCATCTCTCCAGCCCCTCTCTGATGTCCCGCCCACTCCCTTTTGAACTCTACTTCTCATCTTGTTCTCTGTTCTACTTGCATGTCTTAAATAATCACCAAAATGAACAAACAGCCCACTGAGTTTAATTAGGGTTGCTCGCATGTGCATGGGGTGGGTGATGAAACTTAACATTAGTTTTTCCTATTTATCGATGAGAGATAAGGGCACCCATTTTGCAGGGTTACTGTAAGGAGAATTAGAAGTAATGTGCGCAAAATGGCTCTAAGCTTATTTGCAGGTATTCAGCAAAAGGGAGCTGCTAAGCAGGTGATTTGCTTATATAAGTACTATAAGTTTATACTAAAGTGATTCACTTTTGGCTCCATAAACTAGGATTAGACAAGTTGTCACCACTACTAAGTCATTTAAAAACAGACTTGGGAGTCTAGTCCCTGCCGCAACCCACTTGACAGAGAATATCACTCTGTAGTCAGGGTCAGGCTGGCCTGAAATTTACCATGCAGACCATGCTGGCTTCAAAATCACAGCAATCCACCTGCCTCAGCTTCTGGACTACCACAGATGGCTACGTCTATTTTTCCTCTCAATACCAGAATAATAATAATTGCTCTTCAGAACTTTACAAACCAGTGGGTTCTGCCCCCAGCTTTCCACTTTACCACTTCCTGCTCCAGTCAGACGGAAAGACTCATATCCAGCTGTGTATACAACGGACCTAGCCCATCACTCATGAACGCTCGCTAGTTCAGCCAGTGGGACCATGTGTTTAGACCAAGTAACCTTCAGGACCTGGATTTTGTTACTGAACTTAGAGATCCACCTGCCTCTGCCACCTGAGTGCTGGGATTAAAGACGTGCACCACCGCACCTGATATACATATAATTTTACATGAATCTTCAAGTTATTTCTTGGCTGTGTCTGTTATGTAAAGTTTTCCAGAAACATTTATAATACATTATTTTATTAGTGATACCTTATTTTTTATAATTAATATATATGATATGATCATTTAAATTATTTATGGACTAGTGAATCATTCCCAAAGAAGAAATATAAGAAAGTATTGCAGAAAACTTTTTGGGTTCAGCTTTTATATTTCAAGATACAGGAAACATTTACTTGGAAAAACTGAAATAGAGAAAAGCTGGTTAGAAGAATTTAAAAATACAGAAAATGCAAAGGCAAGCCATTCTAAATAGAGAAATATTCGATGTGCACGCGTGTGTCTGTGTAAGACAGGGTCTCATTATGTTGCTCGTGCTTCTCAGTCTGGCCTGGCTTCAAACTCAACTCTGCTGCCTCCACCGCTAGAGGAGCTGGGCCTAGAGGCACCACCATGCTTGGCTCTTACGTTTCTATTCGATTGCTAGTATCACTGTTTGTGTGAGTATTATGGAAGTTACTAACATCTAGACTGCAATAATCTCAGCTATGGAAACTAGAGTTCCAAACACCCCCAACTACAACTTCATGTGAAAATAATACTGTGACATAATAACAATGATAAATCCATCATGGGGTCACTAAACTATCTGAAAACATACACTTTACTTAGGAAGATAAACTTCTAAACATTAAATCGCATATATAGGATCCTAGTGTTTAAACTGGAGACAAAAAGGATGTGGGGTGGTTTTCTTTTTCTTCACAACCAAGGCAACAGGCCTTTGTATTTTCCTCCTTTCCTGTTTCTTCTTTTTTTGTTTCATTTTGCTTTGTTTGTTTAAGGATCTACCACTGAACTATACCCCTAAGTCTACTCCCTTCTCCTATTTTCTATTTTGAGACAGGTATAGCTAACTTACCCTTGCTGGCTTTGAGCTCACGCTGTAGCCCAAGCACACCTGACTCGCAATCCTCCTCTCTTAGCCTACCCAAGTAGATGGATACAGGATGGTACCACGAGGTCCCTGCTCTAGTTTTGCTTAGAAAGAGATGAGAAAAAGAGAAACTTGTAAGGAGACAATAGGAAAAGGAAAGATAAGACAAAGGCAACAGTCTCAGAAGTTCATATTGTCATCGGTTTCTTGGGAAAAGGTGATACCCTACCTCCAAATGGGGGAGTTGGAGAAGTTATGAAATGAATTTAAAGAACTCATTTTCAGATCCTCCTAAAACTTGGATACTAATATCGTATGATAAATCTTAATTTTGATAATGAGTGACTGTTTCTTTTACATACTAATCTTTAAATGAAAAGTTAGGCTAGGAGGCCCAGCAAACCAGGAGGGGAAAGCAAACTCAGTCAACAAGGAAGTGCAGATTGTGCTTGTTCATCGCCCGAGAGTTTGGCTAGCTGGCAGTTTTCTATCACATATAAAGTGCAACTCAGTGAGACCTAGCGAGTGCGAGCCTATGCTTGCTGTGCTCTAAGGAGCTACGGTTGCTGTGTAAATCCTCAGCGGAGCAGATCCACGAGGGCTGCACGGACCACAGAACCACCCTTAGTCATTCCCATGAACGTCACTGACAGTTCAGTCTCTGCCACGTGAAGCATTTGAGTGAGAAAACAAAGTAAAAAGCAAGCAACAGATGTACAATTTGGGGGCTCAACTGGATCATAAATGCTACTGCTTTACTTGACAATAAATCTCAGAAAAAGTCAAGTACATTAAGGTAGAGCAAGAACTCATCTTCTGCAGGTACTAACACTTAGCAGAAGTAAATACAGACTAACACATATCACATTCACCTGCGGTGAGTGATGCAGGCGGTCTGTTGTACACAGGGCCTTCAGTACACATTCTATGCTCACATTTGACATGCCGAGAGTCCTGAACTGGTTACATCTGAAGGTGGCCCATTAGAATGAAGTGGGATTACCCGCTGGTGAGAAGGAAAGGTAGTAATCATGGCCTTTGCCACCTCCAAACTCTACCCTGTATCTGGGAAATTAAACTAAAACATGAGTGACATTCAGCTGTTTACAATTCTAAGTTACGAAATGTCAAAAGGAGATTTACCTTCGCTTTTTTTAACTGAATAACAGCTTCAAGAAAAGTTATGTCTTCAAACGTCCTCAGAACTGGTTCAAGTTCAATTAAGCATTCTAAATAAGAAAAAAACAAAACAACAAAACAAAGCTCAACAATTTTAAGTTCACATTGCTTCTAATAAATAAACTGAATTGTTAGCCTTTATCTTCTAAGGCTCCAGTCAATCCTTCACTAACGAGATGACATCCAATTGTAGGAGTTCTTACTGCCGGCATAAACAGACCTGCTGGTCAACAGAGCAGAATCGATAGCCTAAAAACGATCCCTTACAATTCTGGTAAAGTTGACTTTCAAAAGAGGGCCTTAAATTCCACAAGGCAAGGACAGTCTTTCAAAATAAACTATACTCAGACATTTAGATAACCACAGAAAAACAGGTCATTTATATTCTTACCATACACCATACATAAAAATTGACTCAAAATCGATTATTCACTTAAATAGAAACAGGAGAAAATATTCAAAACCTTGAATTAGGGAAATTTCTTAGCTATGACATCAAAAATAAGATTCGTGAAAACCTGACAACTGGACTTCTAAAAACAATTTTGAAAATTGCACTCTAGAGAAAAGTTATTCTTAAGAAAAAATGCAAAGCCACAGAGTAGGAGTAGGGGAGGACAATCAAGCCGCATATCTGCTAATGGACTTGTGTCTGACAAGACACAGCCTGTGAAGAATTCTTACAGGCTGGGCCAGCAAGAGGTCAGCGGGTAAAAGCGCTTGCCATGCAAGCCTGGCTGCCTGCAGATCACTGATGGAGTATGCTTGTACACACACACACACACACACACACACACACACACGCACACGCACACGCACACGCGCGCACACACACACACACACACACACACACAGAGCTGTTTACCTGGGCCCTAATTGAACTTG